>ML806687.1:44750-67879 GCA_009831015.1 Picea engelmannii
CAATCTCCGATACACTTCATCCATGTCTGTATATTTAGCAAATGTAGGCTTGATGGTGAATATGTGTTTAATTTCATGTTGGATACTAATATCCAACTGCAGGGCCTCCATGAATGCTTTACCTGTGATACTCCCTTGTACCCTTGCAAACTTGGAACTGTCCTTGGATACTTCTGTCAACCTCTTCTAGTAGTCAGGGAGCGTCATTAATTTATCATTGATGACCTTCAGGCCAGGTAGGCCCTTCCTTTGGAGAGAATCTATCTTATTGAAAAACTTCTGCACTCCTTGATCCATGACTTGAATCTTCTCCTCAAGCTGAAGCATGAGACCCCTTTTGGTTAGGACCCTTTTGACTTCAAGTATAGTTTATGTCCTGTCCTCAATCTTTAATTCTTCTAGTTCCTCCCTGGTCTTTGAATTTAGGAACCTTATGATTTCATTCGCTTGGGCTGGCATGTCTCCCAGCTCCATTCTGATTTTCTCAACAACTTGCTTGCTCCTCTCGAGCAACTCATTTTGTTCGAACATGATTTGAACCATTGGCCAGATTTCATTTATATACTTGGAAATATCTGTCCACACAATCTCTTTCACCTCTGCCAAAGTCTTTCCTGCCATTGTCTGTTTCTGGAGCTGTTGTAACTCCTTCTTGATTTGCTCATTCATCTGTTTCTCTTTGGACAGACTTGTCTGGAAAGAAGTCTTTAGCTCTTGGAGATTCTCCACCTCTTTCTTAAGCCTGCTGATTTCTGACTCTTGCAGGTTCATTCTCTCCATAGACTTGGCCATGTCTGTTGTTCCCTCCGGTAGTGGCACTGATGCAACAGATGGAATGGATGTCACTGTTGTCGTGCTTAATTCTGCAATCGGGATAGCACTTAATGGGATGTCTTCCATTGTCTTTGCCTGCTCTCTCTTTTAGCAGTCTTTCCATCTCTGCCTCCATCTCTTTTAGCTAAGCATTCTTCTCCATGAGTAATTTTAACATCTCATCCTTTTCCCCTTCCTTTTCGGCTATCTCCTTTGCCTGGGGGTCCTCAGTTGGAGGGAGATTTAGCTGTTTTCTTAAGGATGCGATGTCAGCGTTTTTCTTTTTGATCATCTCTTCAGTAGTCTTGACGTTCGCAGGGTCGTAACTGATCTTGAGGACCAGCTCCTCCAACGTCTTGATTTTGTTGTCTTTTGCGAAAGATGATATTTTCTCCAGCTTCAGTTGGGTCTGGGCACTGCTCAAAGCTACCCGAAATTTTGATGCAGAAGCTGTAGCGTGAGCCAAAGTGTGGAAAACCATCTCGCTAGTTTGCTTGTGTAGATCCATCTGATCTGCTAGATGCACGTATTTAGCCTGAAACTCAAATGTGGCCCTTTTATAATCTGATATAACCTTGGGATCGGGCACTTGTGCTTGGAGGTAAGCCATATGCATCCTACCCTTTTCTGTGTCAAATGTCGAAAGAAGCCTATGCTGAGTTGTGGACGACTGCTTTTGAAACTGGGCATAAGTGCTGGTAGTAAGAGTCTGGTTTTTCTTCTTGATCAAGTCATATTTTTCAAAAATGCCCAACTTGGGCTCGGTCTTGCTTGGTGGAGCATCTATGGGAGAGTCTGTGGATTTGACAACTGGTGTTATTGCCTTGTGCTGACTCGAGCCGAAGGGTAGACTGGCAGGCTTGACCCCTGTGGTGGTCACTATGGTGGCTGTGACCTCTTGTTCTACTGTCGTGCCTATCGTTGAAACTGTTTTTGGCCTTTTGGCGTGCATCTTAAACTCCTCCGACGACACCTCTGTTACAGGAGAAGACGATTCCTGTCGGGACCTCTTTTCCTTGGGATTCTGAGGTGTGGTAGTGGGTGGTGTGCTTGTCGAGGGCACCTGCTTTTCCACCTCAACAGGTGGTTCCATGTCCATCAAAGTGTTAGGCTTCCATTCCGTCTGATTAGTGAATTTCTCGATCTTCGGCCTGGACTCATGGGCATAAGGGACATTTTTATTTTTTACTCTCATTTCGGAAATGATCCCGCAGGGATCATAGTGCCAGGTGAAGCTTGTAAAGAATTTCATCTCCTTTAACATTCGGTCTGCTTCCTCCCCTGTGCCTCTACTATTGCAGATGAACCAACCAATCTTCCCTTTGATCCGCAATTGTTGCTTCTTCTTAAGGGAAACAAAATGAATATCATCAGAATTCATAATCTTCCTAATATATTCTAATGCAAAAATTCTTACCGGGACATATCTCGGCAACTTGTAAGGTGCCAATTCGCACCCGTAAACTCAAATCTCAGAGTGATTCTGATACAAAAACCAGTCTCCTGTCTTTGCATTGTCTGAGAGGTGTAGAACTCTCTGGACCTCTTCATTTATTCGTGGCTCAGGCCTGCCACTCAGCATACTTACCACAGGGTGGTAAAACTGGTCAATGAAATCTCTGAAACCGTATTCAACAGAGTTATGTTTCAGAAGAGAAGTCCACGCTGTGACAGGCTGGGGCCTCCCGTCGGCATCCATCTTCTGCATGGAGAAATTGAACCTGTCGGCTTAAAAATAGACGAACATGTAAGCCAGAATGGATGAATACCTGAACATGCCCTCTGTGGTGAAATTCACAAATTGCTCGTGGATATTATTGGCCAAGAAGGTGTTGTAGTCGAATTGCGTGGTCGACTATTCGTCATTTGAGAAAATGGACAGAAAACCCAGGATGGGCTCGTCTACCCATTGATCAGAATAGTAACCAAGCAGGGCACACAGGGAATAAATAATTTGATTTCCTTTGGTGGAAAACATTGAAGAAGGGTACGGGGGATTGGTGGTCGGGAGTGGAGCAGAGGTGGGGATAAAAATCTCGAATATCTGAGCTCTCTGGGGGAAAGTTATTTTCTGATAAAGCTCGGTGAGGATTTCTAAGCTGAACAGGGATGCAGATTCCGCACGGGTGATTTGCATTGTCTGGTCAATATCTTCCAGGGTGATGAAGAAAAGGACGTCTCCGGATGAAGAAACGATGGCTTTCTAGTCGGGGACGTAATGGGATTGGAATTTGAGGGCAAACTCGGGGAAATGATGAACTTGGGGAAAGAGATATAGGGGCAAATTGGACTCCCAGAGTCTAATTTCGTCGCTTTGGTCCAGGAAGACTTGCCGGAGCCATGACTGCAGATCAGAGAAGTCAAAACCGCAAATAGTGTCTGCTATCAATCGATCTTTATCAACCAAGGGGACTTTATCTAGGTCGACCGGAGGAGGAAGAAAAGGATTCTCTTCCTCTTCCACTTGTTTTGTCTTTGATACGATTTTAGCAACTGTACCTGCAACAAACAATACGTTAGTGGGGTTGAAAAACAACAGGTGAAGGTGATACGAAAGCGGAGGAATAGGATATTTCTGGCGCGATGGACGAATAACGAGTGAACAGGGAGAACGGTAGTTTTATTCAAAAATGGGTCAGTTGGACGCGGGAAAACGGTCAGCATGACAACGGGTATACTGCCCAGTTATTAATTTACAACGGGCCACTTGGGATGAGTTGGCAGATGATGGTGGCCAAAGTATATGGAAGGGTGATATGGAGGCTGGTGATTGGAGGTAAATGTCGCCAAAAGGGGTTGTTCATGAGTGGAAGGGTAAAGGTCTGACAGCATGGCTGACAATAGTTATGGGATGGGACTCAAACCTGGAAACAAGTGGGACAAGTGGACTTAGTGGAGGATGACGTCCATGAGTGGCGGCTGTCAGACACCATGTGAGGGACGAGACTTGAGAACCAATAGCCTTGTGCCACCTGTGACGATGGGCCCGCCTGCGGGAAATATCTATTCCGGACCCCCCCCCTTTGATTAAAAGCAGGACACCAAGGGGGGTTCGAAATTCATTTTGATCCATCGATCTTCGCGCTGGCTTTCTGGTCGCAGATCTCAGCGCGCTCCTTAACACCCATTCTGGACCCCCCCCTCCATTAAAGGCATAACAGACGTGGGGGTCCGGAATCCAATATGGACCATATATTTAAACGCCCTTTTCAGAGCCGTCCAAATGTGCACCCAAGTTATACCCGATTCCGGACCCCCCCCCCCTCCGTTAAAGGTAGAACAGACGGGGGGGTCCGAAATCCAATGTGGGTCGTGGATTCACGCGCTCTCTTCTGGACCATCCAGATCTGCGTGTATATTATCGCCGATTTCGGACCCCCCCCCTCCGTTAAAGGTAGAACACAAGGGGGGGTCCGGAATGCTGTGTGAGTCGTTGATCTAGGCGTCGTGATCTGGACCATGGGAAAGTGAATGAAACATATGTTAGGAGCGGAAAAGTCATGTGTAGGAAAAACTTAGGATTAGTGCATTTCTTATGAGTTTTCCAAACTTTGTCTTAGACACCACCAAGGGGACATCACTTCAACTATCATTAGGCATGGGAGGCATGGGGTGGCATCTTTATCAATCTGGTTTTATTTGGGCAAGGCAGGCCAAGTAGTTAATCTACATTCTATCCTACTTTCACGAGACAAATAACCCAGATTAAACTGTTGGGTTAAGATATTATTCTTCCTAGGGGCTATCTGACGAGGATTAGACAGTCTGGTCAGATTTATTCACTAATTCTATCCTAGGGGCTATCTGACCAGGATTAGATGGTCTGATCAGATGTATTCACTAGTTCTAACCTAGGGGATATTTGATCAGGATTAGATGGTCTGATCAGATGCATTCACTAACCTATCAACATTGAAAATTTAAAAGAACTTGGTCATGCTTGAAAGGTATGACCAAGTTACTATTATTGCATGGGGCTTTTTGTTCCAATTCTTTTAGCCCTCTTTCTTTTCTTTTCTTTTTTCTTTTTCTAAAATGAAAATCAATTGCCAATAAGAACACTAGATACAGATAATATCCATAATATCCAAGTCATAAGTTGATTTCCATAATTTATGGGGTGATAACAGACTAACTGGAAAGGGGAGAGACCTATAGATCTCTTTGTAGTCACCCGATCAACCCATAGGGTGAATTTCAACTTCGAATTCCAAGCCCTTTTGTTGTCTTCCAACAACCTTTTGATGATCCTTATCAGGATTTTGTTGGAGGATTCCGCCAGACCGTTGCCCTGTGGATAATATGGGGTGGAGTGAATTAATTTGATCCTGAACTGTTCACAGAACTTGGCTAGTGGTTCAGACCGGAAAGCGACTGCATTATCAGTGACAATCTTATTTGGGCAGCTGAACCTTGTGATGAGGTCCTCCAAGAATCCAATGATTACCTTGTGGGAAGCACTCCTGGTGGGAATAGCTTCAATCCACTTGGTAAAGAAATCTGTAGTAGTTAGGATCCACCTGTGCTGCCCACTGGAGGCAGGGTGAATTTCTCCAATGAAATCTAGGCCCCATTGCTAGAAAGGCCCTGAAACCACCACCGGATTTAACGACAGAGACCTGAGCTGCTGCTTACCTGCAATTTTTTTACAATTGATGTAGGCTCTGACCCTTTTGCAGACATCAGTGAACACGGTAGGCCAGTAGTATCCAGCCCTGAGGATTTTGTGGGTTGTGTCTCTCCAGAAATGGTGCCCTCCACACAGGCCACTATGAAATTCAGCCACGATCATCTCGGCCTCTGGTGGAATCATGCATTTTAAAATCACCCCCAGCGGGTCTTTCCAATATAACACTTGATCGGTCAGGCAGTATTTGACTGCTTTGAGATTTAGAGCTCTTGCTTTGCTTCTTTACAGGTCGTCTGGAGGCCGCAACTCCTGCAGAAAGTATATGACATCCTTATACCAAGGACATTGAGCCAATGGGGGCTCCCTTTGATGGTCTATATCAGGCAGTTGCTTCTGCTGACTATCCGAGCATTCATTGATGAAACTTATCCCCAAAGCTTGGCAATTTTCTTCAGCCAACAATTTGGCTAAACCTTGACCTTTGATCAATTTGGTGGGCCTTATTTCTAGGTCGAATTCTAGAATTTTGGATATCCATTTACTTCTTCTCCCGTCTATGTCAGGCTGAATAAGAATGTATTTAACAACAGCCAAGGGGACATAGGCGATGATCTTCTACTGCAGGATGTAGGTTCTAAAATATTTGAGAGCTTTTACTAGAGCATAAGCCTACTTCTCCATAGTGTCATACCTGACTTCGGCATCCCTCAATGCTCGGCTGAAATAAGCAATAGGCTGCTCCATCCCACTATCATTTGTCTATAATAGAGCAGAAACCACTGTGTCAGGTGAGGCAAAGGAGAAAATAAGGAAATCCTTTGAGTAGTCGGGGCTGATAAGCACAGGAGCTTCAGTCAGGGCCTTCTTGATTTGTTCAAAGGAATGTCGCGATTGAGGGGTCCACCTTACTTCATTCTCTTTCTTTAACATGGTTGTTATAAGCTTTACCTCCTTAGCAAAGTTAGGCACAAACCTCCTTAGAAAATTAATTTTACCGAGGAAAGATTGGACCTCCTTCTTGGACCTTGGGATTGATAAGGCTTGTATTGCCTCAACTCTGCTGGGGTCAATCTTGAATCCTTATGCTGATACTATTTCGCCTAGTAACTTTCCCTCCTGCATGGAGAACAAAGATTTCTTGGGGTTTAATGAAATGCCAAACTTTCTGCATTTTAGGAAAACTTTCCTGAGATGACAACAATGCTCTTTATCAGATTTTGAAAACACTGTGATGTCATCCAGATAAATGACCACGAATTTATCCTTTTCGCCGATGAAATATATATCCATGGCGTGCTGGAATGTCGCCCCTGCATTCATTAATCCAAACGGCATCTTGGCATACATGAATGTGCCCCATGGAGTGGTGAATGCTGTCTTTTCCCTGTCCTCAGGCAGAATGGAGACTTGATTGTAGCCAGAGAATCCATCAATCATGGACATCCTGGAAGCTCATGTTACCCTCTGCAGTATATGTTCCATCTTTGGTAGGGGGTAATTATCCTTTCGTGAGCTTCTGTTCAGGTTTTTGAAGTCTACACAGAGTCGTATCTCTCCATTCTTTTTCCTCACTGGCACCAAGTTGGCCACCCACTCTGAATATCTTAGTGGTACAATGATCTGAGCTTGAAGCAACTTCTTCACTTCCCTCTCCATGATAGGCAACAACATGGGATTGATCTGTCTCAGCTTCTGCCTGAATGGCTTTGCCTCCTCCTTTAATGGAATTTTATGCTCGATGATAGAGGTGTCATAGGTTTTGAGGTCTTTGTAGGTCCAGGCAAACACATCAGCAAATTCCCTCAAAAGTCCAATGTATTTGGACCTCTGCTCCTCTGTCAGACTTCTTGACAATTTGACATACTTGGGCTCACTCTCGGTTCCAATGTTGCACTGAATAGTACCAACATTCTTGTCTAGGACTTCTCCTTTTAACGATACATCATTCCTATCAAAAAGCCTTTCCAAAGGCACCAGTCCTCTGGGAATATGGTTGTTAGGCAGCTGTACAATGTCACGCCCTGCCATCTTATTCAGAAAATTACTCCCATTGAGCTCTTCCTCTGACACAACGTCTTGGTCTATGTGCATTTCTGAAAATTCCTCGACAGTCTCCAAGAACCTCATGACCTCGAGATCGTCCTTGAACACCTTCCAATTTTTGACGTTGTCAGGTATGGAGGGCCTGTATTTTACCTCTACATCATATCTGAATTTGGGTGGCAAAGGTACTTTGAAATTGCTAGCCGATGTAGCCAAGGAATCTGCCATTGTGTTCTCCTCTCTTGGGATGAACGAAATGTTAAATGCTAATAAGAAACTGTCAACTAGGTCCCATACCTCATTTCTTTAGCTTATGAGTCGAGGATGCTTAGCCTGATAAGCGTTTCTGACCTGCTGGACCACCAACTCTGCATCACCGAACACTGCTACTTCCTGAATTCCCATTTCTCTCGCAGCTCTTAATCCCATAACAAGAGCCTCATACTCTGCCACATTGTTGGTAGCTTCAAATTCTAATTTGTATAACAGAGATATGGTTTCCTGAGCAGGTGACACAAAAACCACCCCAGCTCCAGCGCCTTCCCTGGAAGAGGATCCATCAAAGAACAATTTCCAGATGGAGGTGATGGAGGGAGGAAGTTTGGGGGAACCGGTGGGCTGCTTTCTGAGTTTGAGAGGAGGTTCGGGGGCATGGGTGAGTTGTAGTAAACTGGAGCCTAAGTCAGTGTCCAAGGAAAAGATGGGATGGTTGGTAGGGTTGGCTTCATCACTGATTATATAGGCCAATTGAGCTTCCCTGTATAGTCTTCTATGCTCTCCTCCAAACACTGGGATAGTAGCATATGTGAGGTCCATCTATAAGGTTCCCCCCAGTATTTTTATCCAAGATCTTGATAATAGCATACCGAACTTGGGGGGGACATCAACTACTACAATATCCATGACCACACTCTTCATGGGCAGTTGAAACAAGGTCACAACCAGGTCTTTGATCACTTCAAGACACTGAACTCTCCTAGAGTCAAAGGAATAGAGGTCATGGTAGGCTCGGGTAACTTATAGCCCTAACTCTTACATGACAGTTTTGGGCATGAGGTTGTGAGAGGCCCCTGAATCCATCAAGCAGTTGTGCAACACTTTATCATGTACGTTCAGGGATGTGTAGAAAGGGGGGGATGAGTCATCTCTATTTTCTACCATGGGGCCCAGGACAACTGCTGGCTTTTCATCTTGGAGGTTTATGGAGTCTGAGGGAAGGCATGAGGCTTCAAACTGTAAAAGTTCAGAGAAGCACTTTTTGAATTCGTCATGTTTAATCAGCTCAGTGAGGGCCACAGGGATCCTGATCTTTTGGATCTCATGCTCGAAGTTAAAATAAGATGTAGGCTTTGAAATTTCTTTTATTTTAGGAACATGATTATGGACAACGGGAGAGAGGGGTTGGGCCTTCTTACCTCTGTGACCATCTGCTATTGCATTAGCTATCTTTTCGGTTCTAGTGGACTGCTCAGGAATATCAGGTGTTGATGTCCTTTTGTTGGACCTCAGGTTGTACCTGCCTTGACCATCGCCATCCTTTTCTCCCTTGCTCAATTCATTTAACTGACTGTCTATGAGAGACTCCTCGTATGATGATTGAGTGAGATGAGGAAAAGGAGGAGTATCTCCAAAGAAATGGATTTCAGGCTCAAGTTCGCCTGTTTCCCCTTCTTCTCCCTCAGCCACAAAATTGTTTTGAAAAGGGGCCTGAATTTTCTGGTCATCTCTGTCTCTTTGCATCATCGGGGAAGAGATATTGTTTGGCCTCCGAAAACCTCCTTTGTTTTCGGTGCTCTGAGGGCCCTTGTATGCTTGCCTCCTCTCTACCTTCATTCTTTCCATCTCTGCAGACAGAGACTTCACCATCTTGGTCAGTTCATCTACTTGAAGGTGGGGCGTTGATGGGCCAGAAGTTGAGGCTTCGGATTTTCCCTTTCTCCTGTCCATGTTAGCCTCGTTCCTCAATATATCGGCTACTAATACATTGGATTCCACTTCTATGGCTGCATCTTTCATTTGAGCTAAGGATGCGTCTCTTCTTTCTCTCAATAAAAGACAGAAATCGGGGCCAAATGCACTAGCATAGGACATCTTGGCCGAGGCTTCTGATGGCTTTATTTCATCAGGAATCTTATTGTACATTTTATTGAATCTTTTGGAGAAGTCAGAGATAGACTCTCCTTCCATCTTCTTCAAAGACCCGAACTCAATCATATAATACATGAAATCCTTCTTATCTCCCCACTGCCTCAGGAAAGAATTATCTAGGGCTTCAATTCCAGCAATAGATCCAGGAGCTAATCCTCTAAACCATTTCCTTACCTCACCATCCAGGCTCTGGACAAAAACCCTCATCCAGACATCTTCATTTCCAATGTTTAGGTTGTCTTCATAACTATAGAAATCATCCAGGTGTTCTTCCGCAGTTATGTCCCCTTCCCCGGTGAACTTGGGCATATATTTCAAGTAATCTCCAGCAGGGAAAGGATTCATGGGCTAAGGTAAGATCAGGGGAGCATACCTAGGAACAACTATGGCATCCATTCTATTCAAAGGGGGATTAGCACCAGCCATAGGAATATTAGGTGAAGGAGAGCTTGGAGGAGAAGGAGTTCGCGAAGGGACTACTGAGAATGAGCCTCTAATTGGAGTGGGGAACGAGAGGGGATTTAAGGAGAAGGCTATCGAGATCAAGTCAGCGGGTGCTCCTCTTTGTACAGGAGTGGTTAAGCTAGGCGTAGGGAAATATTATGCAGTCCTAGGTCTACGCCAGGGTATAGCTTCAGGGGAGAGTGGAGTGACAAGGTCTTGACCCTCTGGTCCCAAACCAGGAGAGGAAAACTCGACAGGAACACTCCCAAAATTTAGGAAACGAGAAACTGCAGAAACAGGCCTGTTGGGAAACTGAGGAGGGGAAAAAGGAGCTCCCACAGAAGGATGTGGTGGATTACCTGGTTCAGTGATGGACGCTTCTTCTTCATAGGCCCTTCCCCTTCTGAGCACTGCCTCTGGTTCTGTTTTGGGCGTAGCTAGAGGCAGCTGTGGATGAGACCGCGTGTGCCTGCCTCTGAAAGCCACAATCAACAGAGCAGGTTCTCCCCAGCGGATTCGTCACAATGGAGTCGCCAGGTGCATAATAGCAATCTTGAAAGGCTCCGATAATCAGATGCACCTTCAGATTCAGAGGCTCAATGTCATTCTACCTAGGGAAAATCTTCAATTTTGTCCCCGACAACGACGCCATAAATGTTAGCGCTGGAAATCACTCCTGGATTTCTTGCAGGAGCAGAGCCCAATGCCCATCAGTTTAATGTCACGATTTGATAAATGGGCGATCAAATGGGTAGAGACTCGAGGAGATATCACTCTAACTCGGGGACTGGATCTGGTATGTAAAGAACAAAGGAGGTCTGGAATCCTAACTTCAGCCAATGGGTTGATTAAAAGATGAGCAGGTGGAAGACTTAGTAAGAAAGGTGAACAAACAGCTCTGGGCAACAGGCTTGCAGTGGTTTGTAGGGGAAAAACTCTGAACACAGGATCCTCCTAGTTCAGGGCTTCAAGAAACTGAATAGAAGACTTGACTGGACCCTCCAATTCCAAGTCATTCAGTGTTAAGGAAATCACGGGAACCGATTAGAGACTCCGTAACTATTACAGTGATCCATTACAACATCATCCTATAACAGCTACAACTCGACTGGATCCTCCAATTCCGAGCTGCTCTAACATAGTATAACAAAGATGTAAAGAAACTGGCATTCATCAGGCAAGAAGTCTCAGAAGTCTATAAATAACCAGAAAAAAGTGCTTCATTAAAGTTTTACAACCGGGAGCTCTGCTCAACCATCGATACGCACAAAAATGGTAGAAATGCCTACATATACTTGGAACTGACTCAGGCGTTGAAGGCACGCTCATATCATGAATTCAATGCTTGACATTGAGGAGCTTCTCTGTTAGGCTACGCATGAAGACGTTGGCTAGAATGCCCATGCAGTCGTCTGTCAGACACAATATTTTTCAGGAGGAACTGGTAGCCTGTCTCTGTACACGCTCCTTTCTATCCTTCTATTTAAGGAAGGAGATGATGTATCACCCACCTTCCTTATTTGCATTAACTGATTCATCGGGACCTGAGAGGCTCTGGTCAAATATTCATTTGGGAGATGTGGTAGCCTACCTTTGGCTGTCTGCTGCTTTGCTGGATTTTCGCAGGGGGACTTGGCTGGCCAATGTGGATGGAGCTGACAAGGCTGAGGTGATGGGGCATGACAGACAGGATATTCGGTGACCGAACAAGGGTGGGGGGGGAAATAAGCTGAGGCATAGGTGGCTAAGAGTGCAAGATAATGAAATGGAGGATACATGTCATCGGGGTCTGAGAGGAAGAATGACAAACATAAACTCCCCTTCCCCAGGCCTCCTTCTCGATGACCAGGCGCCAAATCCGTGGGCCCGATTCTGGGTGCTATTGGAAATTCGGGGTTTGGAGTTTCAAAGTGAAAGAAACAAGGGGTGCCATCTTCCCGAAATCCGATATCCTATATGCGCTGAGCTCCACCTCTATGAGCTAGCCCCTACCTGCTAGAACATGATCCATATGACCTGTCTTCGTGTGACCGTAGCCAAACCCTCCATCAAAGTTTCGGCGTTCACGATGACACAATGTTTGTGTCCACGGGACTCACGATTTTTCGATTCCCGATGCGCCTTCCGTGCTAGCCCTCCGACTAGGCCCTGGTCCAAGTGACCGCTACCATATGCCCTTGACCATACTCTCCATCAGGGTTTCGCGGTTTGCGATGTCAACGAGCACGCATCCTCCGGACTCGTGATTCCCCGAAGTCCGATGGCTCATGGCTGTTGACCTGTTAACATTTTGTTCCCTGTCGCGAAAGCCTACCACCTGTCCTCCATGATTGACAGTTGTTCCCCGCCAATCGGGAAATCGCGTATCGCGATTCTGCAATGCACAAAACTCTCGCTCCTCATAACTCCGATATCCCGATTCCTGATGAAGCCCTCCTGTGGAGCTTTCGCCTATGGTGCTAGATGATATCGCTAACAACAATTTTAGAGGAAAAGATGTAAATAATTTGATAACCAAATCAGTCTAAACTATAAAAGATGTCTAAAATAAACTTCAAATTGATCATTCATTAGAATGACATTGAAAGGGAAACATAGAAAAATATGGTAAACAAGGTTAAAGAACACATAGCTACAAGTTGGCAGGATTCATAATCTCATCTATATCGTATATCACAGTGGATTGGAAAACTTTTAATACAATCGGCTCTCTCAAAAAACCAAAAGCCCTTTCTCAGTCTTCTGAAAATATATTTATACATGATCATCAAATATTTTCCCGTTGGTGATTAACCAACTTCCTAAGACTACGGTTACATGGATGAATAATGTCAAACCGTTTGCATTTATTTTCTAACTGCTTTACTATTCTAAATGATGAAAATATTCAAAAGAGTACTTTTATGTTTGTGTTGACGAACTTCCTTCTTCTGCCTCAAGGCAGTGAATACATTTTCCCAAAAACTTTGCTAAAACTCTGGGAATGTCTGGTATCTCTTTTGCCTCAAATATGAAGAATCTTTTCTGTAATTCGGGCAAACGATATTCTATTATCTTCCTTTTGAACTTAATAGTTTGCAACTTTAAGTTCGGTATCACTATCCATTTGTCGATTTCAGTGATATTGATTACCTTAATTTTTTGGATCTCTACCTTCATTTCCTCCAAATCTTCCTTGAACCTTAGCTGGTGCTTGACAATGTTAATCTCTCCTAATAACCCAGGACAGTCGTTTTTTCCAATATTCAATGAATTTTTTTCTAAGATATCAAAAATTCCTTGACAATCATCATTGAATCTCTGGTTATTCTTTTATTTTCGACCAAGTCTGCTTCCCACACTTTGAGTATTACATCTCCTTTAACCTGTTCTGAAATGGATAGTTTCTGAATCTTTCCGACCTCTTCCTTTGTTGAAAGGGCTACTTCTTTTTGGAAAGTAGTTCTGGCCGCTTTCACTTCTCTTTCTTTCTGGAGAACATTCTCCAAAGATTTATTTGTTTCCTAAAAGTAATTTTGGACAACTTCCAGATTTAAAAACACTTTCTGTTGTTCCTCTTCTATTTTCAAATGTATTCCCAATACCTGAGCCTAAAAAATTTCAAGTTCTACCACTCGATTTGAAATAGAACTAATCTTATCTTGTAATTGTTTATTTTCTTCTACCTGCTTTAGGACCTATTCCTGGGTGACCTGTATTATCTGATTTGCTTCCTCTAAGCTTGTTTTCATTTTCTGAATCTCTTGAATATCTTTTAATCTAGCTTGTTCTAGGCCCTTTTTTATTCCCCAACTGATATTTCTTTCAGTTTCCTTCAATTTACCTTGTAGCTGATCTATCATTTGGTCTTTTTGTTCCAACATGGTTGTCAAACTTCCCACATAATATAAATTTTCCAATGCTAAAGCTCCCATCGTTCCTGCTATCTCTGTGGCAAATTCTCCATCTTTAAGTTTCTTTCCATCTATAATGACCCTATGATTTTTAACCATCCCATCTCCTCTTGGATGGATTTCCTGTTTCAATATTTCCCTTCTCTTTTTAGTGAAAAAATAATCTGATGAAGGAATCTCATCCCTAGAAATTCGCTCTAGATCACTGACATACAGAGCTCCCTCGTGGGGGTTTCCATAAGTGGACCGAAGTGGAGTCAAGGAAGTAATGGGACTTCCAAGTTCTGTCGATTTTGTTCCTCCTGTCTTTTCTAGAACATCCTTAGGGATTTCTGGGGATGTTTCTAGCTCCTTTCCCTTCCCTGCCTTTGATTCTTTTGTCTGGGAAATTTTTGTGTCTTGTGAAGGTACTCCAGTATCCTTCATCTTGCCTTTAATATTTTCTTTGTCTTGTATATTTATTTCAAAGCCTGGGGGAGGCCCTTCCTTCTCTAGAGGTGGGGTCGTAGCTTCACCTTGCGAAATTTTGGGTAAACAACTTTGCCCATGGTTCTGGAATGACACGAAATCAATCTGTAAATCAGGTGGCAGGGCCTGTACTCTGGTCAATTCCTCTTCATAGGATTTAACCTCCTTGAATACGTCATCATAAACAGATGTTTCATGCTCATAGGCTTTTAAATTACAAAAGATCAAATGTTTTCTTAATAACTGATAGGGTTCATGCTTTCTATGTTCAATATCTACCAATTTTACTTCTTTTAGTGATTCAGCCTCTACTTTGGAATGGCCTAGATTAAGTAATGAAAATTTCCCGATATGTACAGGGAAAGTTGGCCATGACTTCTTCTGAGCTGCCTTTAGCTCTAATCCAATGCCTCCTTTTACTATCTGGTGGGCTACCTCTCTACACACCAATCTGTCTGGTAGGAATTTAGGGAGTGCATGAGGGGGAATAGAACAACCATAAACCCTAATGTAGGAAAAATTCTCGTCAATAAACCAGTCAGCTATTGCTTTAAGATTTTCTGTGACTATATTAGAAATGCGAGGGGGTTCGCATCCAAAAAATATTTTATGCATTATAATTATAACAAAATGACAAATTTCATAAAATGCGTCCTTGGCATTTTCTTCCCAAAGGGCAGAATGATATTCATGAATGGGTTCTGGACAGGTTATGTTCCAACTCCAATTCATCAAGGGAAAAGGAGTCACATAGAAGATTGCATCCATAATGTATGCTGACATGTAAAAGGCCATTGGTTGTGCCTTTGATTTTGCAACTTTGTAGTTTGAGATTTCTTGTGTTTGGTTATCCGACAAAATCTTACTCCATTTAAAAGAATATCCTTCTGAAGCTTCTTCTAAAAAGGACACCCAATCTGCATGAAAATGGCAGGGATCTTTTCTCCCGAAAAGTCTACACAACATAATGGCTACGTAGACCATGTATTCATTCAAGGATTCTGTAGCATAAAACCCATGGGTATCAGCCCTAAATTTTGATGGACATCTCCACGAGTCTCTAATTATATCAGGATAAGTCCAGTCTACCTCGGTGCATTATTTCCTCTGAAATTCTGCTAAAAACTTGGTATTAAAAGTATGTTTAGGATTTGGTGAGAGTTTATACATTACTTGTATATGTTCAATCCTGAATGAGCTGACGATGACTCCTTGATCGTTTAAGATTCTCCTCGTCAGGATATCAACCTTTCCCAGGGCCCAACTAATCATATCATTGTATGCCATGAGTAGAGGGAGCGCGACGATCTTATGAAGCTCTAATTCTGCTATGTCCAGATAGTGATTCTCAGAATCAGGATGGGCATTCTTGAGTTCACATTCCATAAATTCAGAGATTTGAGTCCAAGATTTAATGGAGTCTATACCATGTGGCGTGGTGTCAGAGATGATATCTCCTTCTTGTGTATCTTCACTCTTCTTTGGTGCCTTTTTCAGTGCCATGTCTTTACATTAAATGGAAAACCTGTCACACAAAATGAATGAATGAGCTCAGCTAAGTGTTTCTTGCGCTTGATAAAATGAAAACACAGAAATTCAAATGCTCTTTTAATTCATTTAACAGTGACGGGATTGACGCAGCTGACAAGAATTCAAGGCATTTAATGCGGTAGATATTTTACTGAGATACGCATTAGTACCACGTATCACCAGTTAGTCATTATTTAAATGTCCGTATTTTGACGCCTTTGGATTTTAAAGAAAACTCGGAACATTTTACTCAATCGGAAACCGAAACATGAACGAAACCTTAAAAAATGATTATCATTAATCATGCTTTGGAAAAAGGTTAATTTGTCCTAATCATAGATTAATACTGAAGATTTCATTTTTCAGGATTTCGGGGATCGTGTTGTCGAGAAGTATGTCATCGATGAAATCGGATCTCCGAAATCGTGAAATCGCGATGTGTTGATTAAGACTTAAACGTTTTAGCAAAGTAATTGATTGATATTAAGAGTTTCGGGATTTCGGGGATCATGTTGTCGAGAAGTATATCATCGATGAAATCTGATCTCCAAAATCATGAAATCGCAACGTGTTGATTAAGACTTAAATGTTTTAGCAAAGTAATTGATTGATATTAAGCGTTTCGGGATTTCAGGGATCATGTTTTCGAGAAGTATGTCATCGATGAAATACGATCTTCGAAATCACGAAATCACGACGTGTTGACTAAGACTTAAATTCATCTTAATTAACTAACTAATCAGGGTTAAGGTCAAAACATAGTTAGTTCGGTTTAACACAAATTATGGGTCGGGATTTCGCGATTCAAGATTTCAGGGATCATTTTGACAAGAGATGTGTTATCACTGAACCTTGAATCCTGAAATCGCGAAATGATTAACTTAAGCCTTAACTTTTTTGCATTAGAGAATTAATTAATTAGCATTTTGACTAACTCTCTTTATTTCGGGAAATCAGGGATCGGGAGTTGGCGATTCAATTTGTATTGAAAAATATGTTTTTAGCAAACCCCGAATCCCGAAAACTCTTTAAATTTAACCTTAAATCCATTAGGTTTAAAACTTATCATGATTAAGATAATTTTATAGAAAATGCGTCAGAATTCTTATTATACTTTTAGGTTTTTTTCCTTTTATCATTTAAATAATTGAGTTCTTCGGGAAATAGGTACCTTGCGTTTGGGAATGATAACGAAACTTGCGTTTTATGAAAAGCCGAAACCCGAAAAAGGAAAGTTTAGGTCTTGGGGATAAAAATTTTAAGAATTGTTTCAACAGTTTTATTGTTTGCAACTGTGCTAGAGAATTTGTATTGATCTTTGCAACTTTCCACACATGTGAGCTTGTTTGCATCTAAATACAATTGTTTCAAGTTTGAGAAGAAGCTCAATTCCTTTGGCAAACTTCCACTTATCTGAGTCTGAGAAATCAGAAAGTTTTGAAGCTTGGCATCTCTTCCAATGTGAGGAGGTGCTGGTCCATTGGAAAAATTGCTCGGAATATCCATGATAGACGAGGAATTCCCCACAGTCCATTTGAAACAGTTTTTATTGATTGGTTATTTCGCACTCTAATTCTAATTAGGCTTGTGCAGGATCCATAGTCATCTCGAAGATTTCCGTAGTGGACACTTGTTGAACATGCGTTCTTGTTCGATTGTCGAGTAATCAACATCTTGGCACTCACATATAGGCTCTGCATATTTGAAAAAAGAGTAACCATCAACGCAACGGGCACATGGTAAGTCAAATCGAAAGATTCAACGTGTGGCGTAAGTCTTCCACATATCTAACGATATTTATGTATAATATCCACTTACATAGCTTCATTGCTTGACACACCTATCTGTCATCAGTAGCACGTCTCTCTACATCTGATTGCACATGTTAAACTGAAAAAAAAACTATCGTAACAAACAACAATCACTTAGGAGATGTGTATTAAGCAGAGAAAATTGCTTCAGCTTAATAATTTCGACAAGATGTAGAAATTACTTTCATCGGAAATCATGGCAATATGTGTTAAGCATATTGAAGGCCTGGATTATTCAAAATTCGCAAAGTGCGTGCGTGAATATCTATATCTAGACACCAGCGGAATAAAGGATTTGGAAGTATTGTGAATTCAAACATTAGCGGAAGCACGGATCAAAAACGGGACAATCACGTTTTCTATGACATCACAGAGCTTCAAGGCTGCCTGCATTCACAAAACTGATAAGAAATCAATATTGTCTTATACATCTATTTATCTTTATGGAAAATATTTATATTATATACAAGGCCCATAAACCCAGGAAAGGACCAAATAGGCTCAGTGAAGATAGGCTAAGTAGGATAACTCCCAATAGAGGGCCATGATCCCATAGGTTACAACTCACCAGCCTCATCAGAGGAAAGGGGCTCACCATAAGCGGGAGGTACCGAAAACGACAACAATGAAACAGAATAAAGTGTTGGCAACAAGAACATCGGTGAATAAAATTGCCCGCCAAAAGGACAAGAGAGGAAGAGCAAGCCCGAACTCGATCCCCACATAACTTATGGAGGTACCGGCAACAACAACAATGAAAGAATATAAAGCGTTGGCAACAAAAACAACGGTGAAGAAAATTGCCTGCCAAAAGGACAAGAGAGGAAGAGCAAGCCTGAACCCGATCGCCACAGAAGTAGATCAAGGAGGCAACTTGATTCCCGATAAGATTAGATAAAGTGGATCAGTTGATCCCGAAAGGGAAAGGTGTTAATATTATGGTAGATGAAGGAGTTATTTACCTCTACATGTGAACCTGACGAGAATAGAAGACTCCGGGAAGCAAGAGAAACCCTCCAAGAATAGAGTTATATTAGGCTATTAGCCTCCAAGAGAAGAAGTCGGCCAAAATTAATAATAATATACTGAACAGACACATACCCAGAAGGAGAAGTCGGCCCCAATAAACTGGCAGGATTACTATAAACACAGGGCGCCAGTTTTTCATTTGTCACATCTCAGGACTGCAGTTTTCCCAGTTGGTGCACACTACAGTTGCAGTTGGTGCGCAGGTTTGAGGAGGGTTGTAGGTGCAGGTGCAGCAGCAACAAGTTTCAATATTTGGCTTGGATATCTCTTGGCTAGGGTTTGGAACATCTGATCAGTATTTTGTGTTGTGCTATCCTTGCGGAGAGATGCGTTGCTCTTTGTTTGGCTATCTAGCCTAGGGTTTGCTTCCGGAGGAATTCTCAGGTCAAGGTTAAGGTGCTCGGAGGGAGGCTTCGGCCTGTGGTTGGGTGACAAGGGTATCGTCAATGGTAAAATGAGCACACCATATTATATATTCTAACAGGTTATGGGCCCACACCCCTTCAGTCAGCCTAAAATGATGGAAGGAAACATAGCCGCTAGATATTAAGCTCGTTAAGGAACTGCCGCTAGGGTTACTAGCAGGAGCAGCTTCCAAAAGCACTGCATCTAGGGTTACCAGCAGAAGCAGTTGAAGAAACCCTAAACCTCTTTTTGAGGCACCTTAAAGTGATAATATTGACCTAATCTCTAGATAGATCAATGTGCCCTAGCCCAACACATCTCCTGGTACACTCAGAAGGCCAAGACGTGAAGTTTGGATTTCTGGTCAAATCTAGGGTTTGACCAAGTCAAGCAAGCCATGAAGAACTCTATGAAGTCTGAGAACAAGATAGAAGGATCCTCCAACTTCAGAGCATGGAAGACAAGGATTGACCTCATCCTTGCTAAGAATAAAGTGTTGGACATTGTAAAAGGAAAGATCATGAAGACAGAGTTTAAATAAGGAGAAGAGACGGAACCGCAGAACGTTTCAGCTATGGAGAAGTTCAAAGACATTGACATCAATTCCATGAGTATCATAGTGGATTCCATAAAATACCACTTGATACCCTACATCTCCCATCTTGACTCATCAAAGAAGATTTATGATGCCCTAACTAATCTCTTCTCAGTCAGAAACATTGGACAAGTTATGAGTCTGAAGAATGAGCTCCGTGACATGAAGATGAATGACGACGACAACATAACATCATACTTTGTAAGGATCTCCCAGCTAAGAGATCAACTACAAGCTATTGAAGAGATCACTTCAGAAAAGGAATTGGTGAACATAGTACTCAATGGTCTTCCCAATACATGGGATGCATTTGTTGCAAGCATGAATACAGGGAAGGATTACCCGACATTTGAAGAACTTTGGACTTGCTGTGCTCAAGAAGAATCAAGGATCAATGAAAAAGAGAAACCTCAAAAGAAGTACGATGATCAAGCCTTCACGGCAAGATTCAAGAACTTCAGAAACAAAAAGAAGTTCGGTTCAAGGAAGAAGCCAAATCAAGAGAAATACATTTCAGAAATACAATGCTTCAACTGTCAGAAGTAAGGTCACTACATGAATCAATGTCCCGAGCTAAAGAAAAGGAAGAAGAAACACGAAGCATCGATTTTCGAATAAAAGGAACCGACAAAGAAGACTAAACAGGATGGAAGAGATTTCTTATACTAAAAGGTAACAACACTCTTCTTATTTTCTTGTACATATCTTGCTTGCATCGTCTTTGTACATATCTTGTATATCTATCTCTTGGAAGATAATGTGTTCCAAGAAGAACTATACCTATGGAATAACAACAAGATAATAATGAATATCATTAGATAATACATATGAAAGGATGAAATACAAATCATGTGGAAGACATTACAAGATAATATCGAAATCAGAATCAATCCTGAAGAGACTTAGAAGTCAGACATCAAGAGAAATTGGGGAAAGACTTATGACGACAACTAAGACAGAAGCATGGACTCTGTTAAGACAAGAAAGCCAATTATATATTGTAGAAGACAATAAGGTTGAATATGGAAGCATGGACTCTATTATATATTGTAGAAGACAACACGGATGAAGACAGAGGCATGGACTCAGTCAGACGAAGAGAGTAGATTATCGATTCAGCTCAACCGCAGAAGAAGACATTTTCAAAGAGTAGCCTTAAAGTATTCCTGGTTGTCCATCCAGATCCGTGAACCAATGATGAAGGTAAGAAGTGGAATCTCTAGGACATGGAATCTATAAGAAACTCCATGGACCCAAAAGTAAAAGAAAAACATGAAGAGGAACATAAGGATTTGAGAACAACCAGTCATTCTATCAAGAATCACAAGATTACCAGCCTGATATGAACTCACTAAAAGCAATCAAGTAGAAGAATTGAAAGTCGTGATGAAGAACAATGTATGAAAGACTTATGAATGAAAGAATTGCAAGATCCAGAACCAGAGGCTCTCCCAGATGGAGGGAGAAGATTATGATGATCGATTGTTCCAGTACACCAGACATATCACTGCATGAGTCATTATATTATCCATGAGTCATAATTCTACATCAGACGAATGGAAAGAATCTTCTCCAGAAGAAATTGAATAAAGAGCATATGAAGAGAAATCTAAAAACTTTGAGGCATACTAGAAAGATACTCCTGTATGAAGATAAGAAGAAGACAAATTGGCGGAGAACCTCCAGTGAACAACAGAAGTGTGGTGAAGATTTCTTATAACATCAAGATGACTACTCAGAAGATCAGATCTCATGATGACAGAAGAAGTACCACACGGATATGTTCCAGTTCTCCAACTATGATATAATCTATTGTTCACATCTACAAGAAGCCTTCACAGTGTTCCAGACTACAGTACAAGAATTACATTATCCATGATGAAGTCCAGAAAGGAGAAAGTGATTCTCCAATACATATCTCCACAAATGAGCAGATAAGCATACATTCTGGTAAAGCCCATATTCAAGATGAAAGAAATTGCATACTCAAGCTAGAGCTCGTGGAAATAACTATTAACCGGAAGGGAAGACTCTCCAAGCTAGAATAAAGTACGCAAACATTTATTTTTTTGATTGAAATAACTCTCTAGTTAGGAGGGAGCATTTATCTTTGTAAAATTCCAGATTGGAAAGATGCTTTCCTGTTCGGAAAGTGGATTGAGATTTCTGACGGACAGTGGCTTCCCATTGTAGTTAACATGGGAGGAAAACTGATTGTTGATGTATCATAGACAACGAATTCCCATTACGGGGAGTGGTCTAGGACAATAATTCCTCTTAGCAGTCACTCTGAGTAGTGGTCAAGTAGAATGGTCCGCCTCGCCAGGCAGTCATTCTTTCGAAGTTCACAGTTGTGAGCAGTTTTGAAGAATCGTCCGTTTGGAGGTTGATGCAGGACAAACATTCCTCGAGGGCAGACTCATTCTTTCCAGGTTACACTTGTTTAGTGTCGGAGGAATGAACCAGGGTGGGGAATGGTCCAGATAGTTACTCCTCAAGGGCAGACTCATCCGCTCCAGGTTACACCTTGTTTGGTGTCGGAGGAATGGCCCAGTGTGGGGAGTAGTCCAGGCTTAGCAATTAGGGACAATTATTCCTCGAGGGCAGACTCATTCTCTCTAGGTTACACTTTGTTTAGTGTCGGAAGAATGGCCCAGGGTGGGGAATAGTCCAGGACAGTCATTCCTTAGGGCAGACTCATTCCCTCCAGGTTACACTTTGTTTAGTGTAGGAGGAATGGCCCAGAGTAAGGAGTGGTCCAAGCATTTCTCAAGGGTAGACTCATTCTCTCTAGGTTACACTTTGTTTAGTGTCGGAAGAATGGCCCAGTGTGGGAAATGGTCCAGGTTCAGAAATCCTAAACAATCCTTCTTCCTTGGTTGAGAAGAATGGGGCAGATAGTCCAGTGTTGATATTCTATATTGAGGGCAAACATTCTTTCAGACCTCACAGATGTGAGTGAAATATTGGCCTAGATGATTATTATTGATGTTATATATTGAGGGAAGACCTTCTTTCAGATCTCACAGACGCGAGTGAAAGATTGGCCCAGATGATTATTGTTGATATTCTATACCGAGGGAAGACACTCTTTCAGATATCACAGACGTGAGTGAAAGATTGGCCCAATTGATTCAGTTTTTATGATAACATTGTTTCTATGCATATGAAGACTATTGTGGTGGCAGACATTCTTTCAGATCTCATAGACGTGAGTGAAAGATTGGCCCAGATGATACAGTTTTTATCATAACATTGTTTCTATGCAGGATTCTCTCAGATGTTTGTTATGAAGACTATATGACAGTAGATGAGGACTA
>ML806687.1:68387-92100 GCA_009831015.1 Picea engelmannii
TCAAGTACTTGTGTGTTACTTGATGTGGTAGTTAACCACTAGATTGTAGTTGTGTACTACTATGAATAGACACAGGTGTGTTCTATCCTTGTTCTAATTGCCTTGAAGACTATCAACAGATTATTGGAGATGATCATTCAGATAAATGATGAATAGATATTTTCTAGACGGAAAACAGTTCAAAGATTTTACTCCTCTTGTATCACTCAGGTGAGAGTGACTTATCCAACATCATATTACTCAGATGAAGTATGGTTTCGAGAGATGATGCAACTAATAGTGATGTTGATGCTCATGATCTAGTCATGAAATAGTCTAGATGACTATATTGATGCTACCGGGTAAATGGTATGTTTTGTGCTCAGATCCATTACCTGTAAATACCTCTCTAGATAGGAGGGAGTGTTAATATTATGGTAGCTGCAGGAGGTATTTACCTTTACATGTGAACCTGACGAGAATAGAAGACTGCAAGAAGCAAGAGAAACCCTAATGAATTGGATAATAACCCTAGAAGCCTTGTCGGCTCAAGAATATAATTTATATTAGGCTATTAGCCTCCAAGAGAAGAAGTCGGCCAAAATTAATAATAATATACTGAACAGACACATACCCAGAAGGAGAAGTTGGCCCCAGTAAACTGGCAGTATTACTATAAACACAGGGCGCCAGTTTTTCATTTGTCACATCTCAGGACTGCAGTTTTCCCAGTTGGTGCGCACTGCAGTTGCAGTTGGTGCACCGGTTTGAGGAGGGTTGCAGGTGTAGCTGCAGCAGCAACAAGTTTGAGTATTTGGCTTGGATATCTCTTGGCTAGGGTTTGGAACATCTGATCAGTCTTTTGTGTTGTGCTATCCTTGGGGAGAGATGCGTTGCTCTTTGTTTGGCTATCTAGCCTAGGGTTTGCTTCTGGAGGAATTCTCAGGTCAAGTTTAAGGTGCTCGGAGGAAGGCTTCGGCCTGTGGTTGGGTGACGAAGGTATCGTCAATGGTAAAACGAGAACACCATCTTCTATATTCTAACAAGAGGAACCTAGCTAAACTCGAGAGAAAAGCTGGAACTACCCTAATGTGAAAGAAGCCAGAACAGGTCTAGGAATGCCTGGTAAAGAAGTCAAAACATGCTAACCGGTCTAGGAACGCCTGGTAAAGAAGTCAGAACAGGCTAACTAGTCTAGGAATGCCTGATAAAGAAGTTGGAATAGGCTAACCGGTGAATGATCCAACAACTGACCTAATTTCAGTTACAACAATAATATGTAATTCCTGTAAGAGATTTAGGTTTGTAATCGATTTAGATTTACATTTCATTTTAATATTGATCACTTAGTTATGGTCTCCCATATAATTAGAAAAACCAAATTTTTTTCATTCTAAAGAAATTAAAAGGAACGAGAACAACGTATATACAACAACATCTGCAGAGCATCAACTTCAAAATTGAATTCCTACAAAACATGATCAATATGAAATCTCTGAATTTTAAGTTTAACTCTGATTTTTATTCTCAATTCAACAATGTTTGCATTTTTTTGGTCTTCCATTTATTCTAGATCTACATACAAACATTATTGAAATTGTGGATTACATGAATACAATCAATTCCCTTATCTAGAAAAACTTTCATTCCGCAAATAAGGGCCCAATATTTAGAAACATTATGTTTTGATCTTAGAGATCAGTCTAATTTTTGCAGGATATGGTCCACATTTAGCAAATTTAGAGTCATTCATCTGCTCTTCAGTGGCTAATAATTGGAATCGATCTTGGGACAAGAAGGTCATAGGTTCGTTTCCAGCAACATCCTTCCTCCAGATCAATGATATAAGGTTGCTTGAGATCCATTATTCCTCAACACTTTATTTGTTCGAAATGTTCATGCATTTGGAAGAAGGAAAGTGTTAGAGATATTTCTTGTAAGGGGGTCAAAATGCAAAAGAATGGGTTAAAAACCCACTTGTCCTAAGTTCGGGTGCTAATGCGCCCATGATTAAATAAAAAGAAAGATTGGACGGCTAGGATCGCGACTCCCGGATCAACAACGCAGGTGTGATTCCGGACCCCCCCTTCCTTTCTACCTTTAAGCGGGGGGCGGGGGGGGTCCGGAATCCGGGGTGCACCTCTTCAACAGCCCATATTAGCACGCCCGGATCAACGGTGATAAGAGAAATTCTGGATCCCCCCCCCGCCTTTCTACCTCTAAGCGGAGGGGGGGGTCCGAAATCGTAGACGCAACTTCCGACAGCTGATATTACCGCGCCCGGATCAATGGCGTTGGGTTAGTCTCGCCCCTCTCAGTCGCCCTATGTTTAGCCAATGTGGGTCCTCCTCCCGCCATGTCATCCTCCAGAACTACCTTCCTCCCACTGCCATGTGTCATATGTCCTCCTCCACCCTTTCATCCGGGTGGCCCCTTCCCTGTCCCATTATCCGCTCACCACCTGCCACATCCACTCTCCCACCTTCTCAGCTTATATCCCTTTTTCCTTATGTCATCCCTTGCCACCTCTCTCGCCTCTCATCGTTCTTACTTCGCCCCTGCGGTTGTGGCCCCGTCACCTCGTTGTCGTCCCCCAACTTCCCACGTTGGCGTCCATACCCGTCCTTCAAGCTGCTCAGTTATTCCAGGTGGCAACGCGAGGAGTCTTTCATATCCCAAAATGCCGAGCTGGCCTGATCGTCCTCAAGCCCAAGAAGCAGTTATTGAAGTGGTTGGTGGTGGTTAGACATCGTCTCCACCATAATGGGGACGTCCTGCAATGAATTAAAGGCACGTCGATTCGTTGTTGGAAACTGACAAAGAATTAGATTGCGTCTGACTTAAGTTGCATGACCCTTGAGGTTGACTGTCAGAAGCCATGAAGACGCAAAGCTTTCAATGCATCGTCTTGGTTCCGCTGCTATTGATTGTTCTAAGTATATGTAGGCATTTTCACCATTTTGGTATCTATCGATGGTTGAGCTGAGCTCCCGGTTGTAAATCTTTAATGAAGCATTGATACTCTGGTTATGTATGCACTCTTGAGACTTCTTGCCTGATGAATGTCAGTTTCTTTTACGTCTTTGTTACACTGTGTTAGAATCGCTCGGAATTGGAGGATCCAGTCGAGCTATAGCTGTTATAGGATGATGTTGGATAGGATCACTGTAGCAGTTATGATGTTTCTAACCAGTTCTTGTCATTTTCCCAGCGCTGAGTGACTTGGAATTGGAGGATCCATTCAAGTCCTCCTCGGTTTCTTGAAGACCCTGAACCAAGTGGATCTTGCCTTCAGTGTCTTTCTTCTGCAAACAGCCGTAAGCCTGTTTCCCAAAGCTGTTTGTTCATTCTCCTCACTAAGTCTTCCACCTACTCACCCTTTTATCAACCCACTGGCTGAAGTTGGATCAAGACCTCCTTTGTCACCATATGCACCAGACTCAGTCCCTGAGTTAGAGTGATACCTCCTTGAGTTTTCCTCCATTAGATCACCCGTTTTAAACAAATCGTGACATTAAAAAACTGATGGGCGTCGGGCTCTTCTCCTGCAAGCAATCCAGGAGTGACTTCCGTCGCCAACATTTCTCGCGCCGCTGCCGGGGATGAAGTTGAATATTTTCCCCGGGATTGAACGACAAAGATCAACTCATTCTGAAGGTGCATCAGATATCAAAACTTGAATATTGCTACTGTGCAGCTGGGGACTCCATTGTGATGACTCCACTGGGGAGAACCTCCTCTATCAACTGTGGCTTCGAGAGGCAGACACACGAGGTCTAATTCACACTTGCCTTTAGCTACACCAGAAGCTGATGTGGAAGCGGTGCGCAGAAAGGGAAAGAGCTCTGCAAAAGAAGTTTCCATCGCTGAAACAGGTAATACACCCTCCCCTTCTATGAGAACTCCATTTTCTTATTCGTAGCTTCCTAGTCGTCCTTCCTCTGAGGTTTCCCATTTTCTGAATTTTGGGAGTGTTCGTGTTGAGTTTTCTCCTCCTGGTCTGGGATCAGAAAGAGAGATCATTGTCACTTCCCCCTCCCTAGAGGTCGTGCCTCATCATAGACCTCAAGATTCTGAAGGTTTCACCACCCCTCCTCTTACCTCTACTACTGCTCAGAGAGAAGCATCTGCACACTCAGGCCCCTTGGCTCTCTCTCTGTTTTCTCCATTGTCTCCTCCAAGAATCTATGTTCCGACATCTCCCGTTCATACTCCTTCTCCTCCGAGTTCTCCTCTACCTAATATCCCTATGGCTGGTGCTAACCCCCCTCCGAACAAAATGGATGCCATAGTTGCTGCCAGATATGCTCCTTTGATTCTACCCTAGCCTCTGAACCCTCTCCCTGCTGGAGACTATTTGAAATACATGCCCAAGTTCAGTGGTGAGGGAGATGTAACTGTTGAAGAGCACCTAGATGCCTTTTACAACTATTCAGACAACTTGAATATTGAGAGTGAAGATGTCTGGATGAGAGTCTTTGTCTAGAGCCTTGATGGGGAGGTGAGGAAATGGTTCTGAGGACTAGCCCCTAGATCTATTGCTGGCATTGAAGCCTTAGATAACGTTTTCCTGAGGCAGTGGGGAGACATAAAAGATTATATGTATTACATGACCGAGTTTGGGTCTCTAAGGAAGATGGAAGGGGAGTCTGTCTCAGACTTCTCCAAAAGATTTAACAAGATGTACAACAAGATTCCTACAGATATTAAACCCTCAGAGGCCTCAGCTCAAATTTCCTATGCTGGCGTATTTGACCCTGATTTCTGTTTCGTGTTAAGAGAAAGAAGAGCCACCTCTTTGGCTCAGATGCAAGATGCGACTATAGAAGTGGAATCCAATATATTGGCAGCTAACAGATTAAGAAGCCAGGCCGACACAGACAGAAGAAAGGAGAAATCGGAAGCCTCAACTTCTGGCCCATCATTGCCCCACTCTCAAGTAAACGAGCTAACCCGAGTTATGAACCTCCTTAAAGAAGAGGTGGAGAGGTTGAAGGTGGAAAGAAAACAAATAAACAAGGGCCCTCAGAGCACCGAGAATAGGGCAGGTTTCAGAAGGCCAAATAATTTCGCTCCTCCAACTATGCATAGAGAGAAGGACAAAGACAGAGACGACCAAAAAATTCAGGCCCCCTTCCAGAACAATTTTGTGGCTAATGAAGAAGAAGGGGAAGCAGAAGAGCCTGAGCCTAAAATCCACAGTGTAGAAGTCACTCCCCCTTTCCCTCATCTGACCCAATCAGCATATGAAGAATCCCTCATGGATGGTCAGCTGAACGAATTGAGAAAGGGAGACAAAGCTGGTGGCGGTCGAGGCAGGTACAACCTGAGGTCCGAAAAAAGGGCAGCAACACCCGACGTTCCTGAGCCATCAAATAGAACAGAAAAACTTGATAATGAAGTAGCAGACAGAAGTAAGAAGGCCCAACCTCTCTCCCCCATTATCCATAATCATGTTCCTGAAATTAGAGAAATCCCGAAGCCTATGTCTTCTTTCAATTTCGAACATGAGATTCAAAAAATCAAAATTCTTGTACCACTCACTGAGTTAATTAAGCATGGGGAATTCAAAAAATGCTTCTCTGAACTGTTGAAGTTTGAAGCCTCATACCCTCTCATAGACTCCATAAAACTCCAAGATGAAAGGCCTGCAGTTGTCCTAGGTCCCATGGTAGAAGACCGAGATGATTCATCCCCTCCCTTCTACACCTCCCTGAACATACATGACAAGGTACTGCATAATTGCCTTATGGATTCAGGGGCTTCCCACAACCTCATGCCCAAAGCCGTCATGGAATAATTAGGACTGGAAGTCACCTGAGCCTATCATGACCTCTATTCTTTCGACTCCAGGAGGGTCCAGTGTTTGGGAGTGATTAAGGACCTAGTAGTCTCTTTGTTTCAGCTGCCCATGAAGAGTATGGTCATGGATATTGTGGTAGTTGATGTCCCCCCTAAGTTTGGCATGTTGTTGTCAAGATCCTGGATAAAGAGACTGGGGGGAACCTTGAAGATGGACCTCACATACACCACCATTCCAGTATTTGGAGGGGAACATAGGAGACTGTACAGAGAGGCCCAGCTAGCCTACATTGTCAGTGACGAGGCCAACCCTACCAATCACCCCATCTATGCCTTGGACATTGATTTAGGCTCCAGTTTTCTACAGCTCACCCACACCCCTGAAGCTTCTTTGCGGATCAGAAAGTAGCCCATCCTTAATCAAGAAACCTCCCCCCAAAATTCCTCTGTTTGGAAGATGTTCTTTGATGGAGCTTCCTCCAGTATGGGTGCAGGTGTCGGGGTGATATTTATATCACCTTGTCATGAGACCATCTCTCTGTGATACAGGCTGGAATTCGAGGTCACCAATAATGTGGCAGAGTATGAAGCTCTGGTTCTGGGATTGAGAGCTGCCAAAGAAATGGGAATCAAGGAGATGGCTGTGTTTGAGGATGCAGAACTGATTGTCCAGTAGGTCAAAAATGTTTATTAGACTAAGCATCCTCAGCTTAGGAATTACAGGAACGAGGTATGGGACCTGGTTGATAATTCCTTCCTGGCTTTTAACATTTCCTACATTCCAAGGGAGGAAAATGCCTCGGCCGACTGTTTAGCTTTCACGGCTAGTGTGCTCGAAGTTCCCACATCGCCCACTGCCGGGTCTGACATTGAAATAAAATACATACCTTCTATACCAGACAATGTCAAACACTGGAAGGTATTTGAAGATGATCAAGAAATTGAGAAATTCCTCCAGTCCATTGATGACTTTTCCACAATGCACATAGATGAGAATCCTGAAGAGGAAGATGACCGTCACCCTGGGGAATTTGTGAATAAAATTGCTGATCACCGGATCATTTAGCTACCGAGCAATCACATTCTGAGAGGACTGATCCCGTTAGAAAGATTGTTCGATGGGAATGATGTGGTAGTAAAAGGTAAGGTTTCAGGTGATGATGATGACACAGCTAAATGCAACATAGGCACACCTGAGGAGCCAAAGGTTGTCAAGCTATCAAGAAGTTTGACCGAAGGGCAGAGGATAGAATATATCAAGTTGTTGAAGGAGTTTGCTGATGTGTTTGCATGGACCTACAAAGACCTCAAAACGTATGACACATCAGTCATTGAGCACAAGATCCCACTAAAAGAGGAGGCTAATCCATTCAAGCAGAAGTTGAGACAGATAAATCCCATATTGTTGCCTGTCATGGAGAAAGAGGTAAAGAAGATGCTGGATGCCCAGATCATTGTCCCCTTGAGATATTCTGAATGGGTGGCTAGCTTGGTCCCAGTGAGAAAGAAAAGTGGAGAAATCAGACTCTGTGTCGATTTCAGGAACCTGAACAGAAGTTCGAGGAAGGACAATTATCCCCTGCCCAACATGGAACACATTTTATAGAGGGTCACTGACGCATCCAGGATGTCCATGATTGATGGTTTCTCTGGATATAATCAGATATCAGTCATGCCTGAGGACAGAGAAAAAACAACCTTCATCACTCCTTGGGGCACATTCATGTATGCCAAAATGCCTTTTGGACTGATGAATGCAAGAGCAATGTTTCAGTGAGCCATGGACATAGCCTTCATCGGGGAGAAGGACCAGTTCATGGTGATATATCTGGATGACATCACAGTCTTCTCTAAGACTGATAAAGAGCACTGCTGCCACTTAAAGAGAGTTTTCCTGAAGTGTCGGAGGTATGGCCTATCTTTAAACCCCAAGAAATCATTGTTTGCTATGAAAGAGGGGAAGCTGTTAGGTCACATAGTGTCAGCAGAGGGAGTAAGGATTGACCCAGGCAGGGTGGAAGCGATTCAGGCCCTGTCGCTTCCCCGATCTAAGAAAGAAGTTCAGGTATTTTTGGGGAAGGTAAACTTTTTGAGAAATTTCGTCTCGAACTTCACCGAGCTGATGAAACACATTACAAACATGCTCAGGAAGGGCCATGAAATAAGGTGGACTGCTGAATCCAGGGGATATTTTTCCCAGATAAAGAAAGCATTGACTGAGGCACCTGTGCTAATCAGTCCCGATTATTCTAAAGATTTCCTGATTTTCTCATTTGCTTCTAATGACTCAATAGCAGCATACCTATTGCAGAGAAACGATCAAGGGCGAGAGCAGCCCATTGCCTTCTTCAGCAAGGCATTGAGAGATGCTGAACTCAGATATGAGATCATGGAAAAGCAGGCCTACGCATTGGTGAAATCTCTCAAAGCTTTCAGAATCTACATTTTGCACTCAAAAATCACTGCATATGTCCCTTCAACTTCTGTGAAGGACATCCTTATATAGCCCGACATAGATGGGAGAAGGGGAAAATGGATAGCTAAGATCCTCGAATTTGACCTGGAAATTAAGCCCACCAAGCTGATAAAGGGGCAAGGTTTGGCCAAGTTATTGGCTGAATCCAATTACAAAGCCCTGGAGATTAACTGCATCAATGAACAAGCCGAGTCATCCAGCAGTAATTCCCAGGTCACCATACCACTAGCAGCATGTCCCTGGTACAGGGAGATCTTGTACTTTTTGCAGGAATTAAAGCCCCCTGACCGACTAGGAAAGAGCAGGGCCAGAGCTTTAAAGCTCAAAGAGGTCAAATACTTCCTTATTGACTGAGCCTTGTATTAGAGAAACCCTCTGGGGATATTATTAAGATGTCTGGACCCGTTGCAAGCCCAGAAGGTGATGTTCGATTTTCATAGTAGTCTCTGCGGGGGTCATCATTTTTGGAAAACCACAACCCACAAAATCATTCGAGCTGGGTATTACTGGCCTACTCTGTTTACTGATGTCTGCAGGGAAGTTAGGGCTTGCATCAAATGCCAAAAATTCTCAGGTAAACAGCAACTCAAATCTTTTCCATTAAAGCCTGTAGTAGTTTCGACACCCTTTCAGCAGTGGGGATTGGATTTCATCGGATAAATTCATCCTCCCTCAAGTAGCCAGCACAGATGGATCCTCACTGCAACTGATTATTTCACCAAGTGGATAGAGGCGGTCCCCACCAGGAGAAATTCTCACAAAGTAATCATCAGCCTCTTGGAAGACATCATAGCCAGATTTGGCTGCCCAAACAGAATTATCACTGACAATGCCTCCCCCTTCAAGTCTGAGCCTCTGATCAAATTTTGTGAACAATTTGGGATTTCATTGGTTCACTCTACTCCATACTATCCTCAAGGAAACGGACTGGCAGAGTCCTCCAATAAAAGCCTGATCAAGCTTATCAAAAATTTATTGGAGGACAATCAGAAGGCCTGGGACTCAAAGCTCAAATTTGCTCTCTGGGCCGATCAGGTGACAACTAAGAAGTCCCTGGGTCTCTCTCCTTTCCAACTTGTTTACGGAATAGAGGCCGCTTTTCCCACTCAGCTTGCCTTATCTATGGTAAATTTCCTCCAGGTCCTTGAAGGAGAACCTAATCATATACTCAAAAGGATTCATCAGATGGTGGAAGTGCAGCAGATCAGAGAACAGGTCATGGACAGAGCCTACAATCGTCAGCAGAAGATCAAGCAGGATTTTGACAGGAAGAACAAGAAGAAGGAATTTGAGCAGGGTGATCTAGTGCTCAAATGGGATGCACCCAGGCAGGAAAAGGGCAAACACAGTAAATTTGATGCCCTATGGATCAGGCCTTTCAAGATCCTTGAAGAATTTTCAAAGAACACTTACAGGTTGCAAGATCTGGAAGGCAATGAAGTTTTTGGCAGCCCAGTAAATGGGCATTTCTTGAAAAAGTGTTTTTTGTGAGCCACAATTGGCTCTTTTTGTTTCGTTTTGTACATATTGTTTCTGTTTTTGTTTTTCAGACTAATAAATGACTCCACAACCCAACAACAAAGCACTGAATCTGCAAAAGAGTTCTTAGAGCATCACAGGGACGACTCTATCCCCCATGGAGCCAGATGTTAGAGATATTTCTTGTAAGGGGGTCAAAATGCAAAAGAATGGGTTAAAAACCCACTTTTCCTAAGTTCGGGTGCTAATGCGCCCATGATTAAATAAAAAGCAAGATTGGAAGGCTAGGATCACGGCGCCCGGATCAACGGTGCAGGTGTGATTCCGGACCCCCCCTGCCTTTCTACCTTTAACCGGGGGGGGGGTCTGGAATCTGGGGCGCACCTCTACGACCCAGATTAGCGCGCTCGGATAAACGGTGATAAGAGAAATTCCGGACCCCCCCCCCGCCTTTCTACCTTTAAGAGGAGGGGGGGGGGTCCGAAATCGTAGACGCAGCTTTCGACGGCTGAGATTACCACGCCCGGATCAACGACGTTGGGTTAGTCTTGCCCCTCTCAGTCGCCCTATGTTTAGCCAGCGTGGGTCCTCCTCCCGCCATGTCATCCTCCAGAACTTCCTTCCTCCCGCTGCCATGTGTCATATGTCCTCCTCCACCCTTTCATCCGGGTGGCCCCTTCCCTGTCCCATCGTCCACTCACCACCTGCCACGTCCACTCTCCCACCTTCTTCGCTTATATCCCTTTTGCCTTATGTCATCCCCTGCCACCTCTCTCGCCTCTCATCGTTATTACTTCGCCCCTGCGGTTGTGGCCCCGTCACCTCGTTGTCATCCCCCCACTTCCCGCGTTGGCCTCCATACCCATCCTTCAAGCTGCTCAGTTATTCCAGGTGGAAATGCGAGGAGTCTTCCATATCCCAAAATGCTGAGCTGGCCTGATCATCCTCAAGCCCAAGAAGCAGTTATTGAAGCGGTTGGTGGTGGTTAGACATCGTCTCCGCCATAATGGGGACGTCCTGAAATGAATTAAAGGCACGTCGATTCGCCATTGGAAACTGGCAAAGAATTAGATTGCGTCTGACTTAAGTTGCACGACCCTTCAGAGGTTGACTGTCAGAAGCCATGCAGATGCAAATCTTTCAATGCATCGTCTTGGTTCCGCTGCTATTGATTGTTTTAAGTATATGTAGGCGTTTTCGCCATTTTGGTATCTATCGATGGTTGAGCTGAGCTCCCGGTTGTAAATCTTTAATGAAGCACTGATACTCTGGTTATGTATGCACTCTTGAGACTTCTTTCCTGATGAATGCTAGTTTCTTTTACGTCTTTGTTACACTGTGTTAGAATCGCTCGGAATTGGAGGATCCAGTCGAGCTATAGCTGTTATAGGATGATGTTGGATAGGATCTCTGTAGCAGTTATGATGTTTCTAGCCAGTTCTTATGATTTTCCCAGCGTGAGTGACTTGGAATTGGAGGATCCAGTCAAGTCCTCCTTGGTTTCTTGAAGACCCTGAACCAAGCGGATCTTGCCTTCAGTGTCTTTCTTCTGCAAACAGTTGTAAGCCTTTTGCCCAAAGCTGTTTGTTCATTCTCCTCACTAAGTATTCCACCTACTCACCCTTTTATCAACCCACTGGCTGAAGTTGGATCAAGACCTCCTTTGTCACCATATGCACCAGACTCAGTCCCTGAGTTAGAGTGATACCTCCTTGAGTTTTCCTCCATTATATCACCCCTTTTAAACAAATCGTGACATTAAAAAACTAATGGGCGTCGGGCTCTACTCCAGCAAGCAATCCAGGAGTGACTTCCGTCGGCAACAGAAAGCGAAGAAGTCGATCATTCAAATTTGAAGAAGGAAAGCATAGGTCAGATCATGTGAATGAAATGGTGAACTTGTTGACTGTTTCATAATAAATTGACTTACAATGATTATATGTTGATGCAGAGATACAAATTGATTGTGGAGAATTTTAGAGCAAATGCCAGATAGCTGACATAAATCCAAGGGAATTGAGGCTTCAACAATAGAGGAGGACGTGCATTTTGTCTCATCAATCCCGACCAACTATGTCATCTCTTACAACATATCCGGCCATGCATTCTCGCTGAAGGAGAAAGGTGTTGAGGCTTCAACAATAGAGGGGGGCATGCATTTCTTCTGAACAATCCCAACCATCGATGCCATCTCCTACAACTCATCCATCCAGCCATACAACACATCCAACCAGCTGTACCAGTCAACAAGACCACCAGCCAACATAGTTGACAGAAATCCTGGAAAAGCAGGACCACCAGCTAGCATAGTTGACAAAAATCCTGGAAAAGGATAGACATTTCAAGAGACGATCACTTCAGTAAGAGAAGCAGGGATGAAACAACATTCACTGTAAAGATGATTAATTATAGTGCTTGTTGTACATGCAAGTGACCGGGTGGAGGTGAATATACATGCAAGTGACCAGGTAAGTGACCAGGTGGAGGTGAAGGCGATGGAGGTGAAGGGCAGGGGACACTTGATAGAGGCACCAAAGCGACTGCCCATATGCTATGTTTTATGAGATCTTAGCATTTTATGTTTTGAAATAATGTTAATGTAAACATTAATATTAATTCAAATTGCTTGCTCCATATTCAATTTGCCTTCAATTCGCTCTCTAGTTGCCTAAGTTTGAAACTTGATTACCTCAATATGAGGTCAAATAAGGCCTCAAACTAAAAACTTAGGACAAAATCTTAAAAACTAGTAAAAACTAGTAAAAACTAGTTGAATAATTGTATGAGAGGATTAAAAATTTGGGTTAGGTGGTTGGTTTCCGTGTCATACTAATAAAAACATTCAAAACCGATTACCAATACTAACTAGCCCGAAGGGCAGGGACTAATAAAGATATCATAGATTTCAATCTTGCATTGATGGTCAAGTAGTTTAGGTATTTAAATTGTGGCTATGTTTTCCTTTTTCTAGTTCAACCTCAGATTGTTACTCATATACATGAAATGTGATTTAAAGGTCTTATTTTTACATAATCCCTTTCATTTTTATTCAGGGTTTTAATCCCTTGTGTTTTATATAATGAAACAATTCTTTATTTATCTTATTCTTATGATGCTAGTTTATCATACCTTACTAAAATGGTTTTTTGAAGAAGAACCCTAAATTCATTATTAGGGTTTGAATGATCACTTAATTTGCTTAGTATTGTATGTATTATTCCATATATATATGATATTTCATATTTGTAACAAGAATTATTTAAATAAAATAAACTTATATTCATAGAAGAATATTATTTATATTTTCTCATGTATGGCATAACCTTTCTATATATATACATACACAATAAATTATTTTTCTTCTATCCCAGTATTATTTGAGTTTTTCAACTTCATCTTATACACATTTAAATCTATTTGAGAATTGGAAAGAAAACTAGGTATTCTGCAATATTAGAAATAGACTTAGTACAAAAATAACAACAATCATCAAATGTTTTATTTCTTCTTTTCTTTCTTTCTATAACCACTTAAAGAAAAAAATACTATTATTTTTAGTAAGAATCCTGCTATAACATTTAGTATTTCTTTTTACTAACGATTTAATACTAGAAGAGCTTTGTAGTTTTAGCAAGTATTCTCTATTGAACAATGCAAAATTGTCCAAATAAAAATAAATAAAACTTAGAAAACATAGATGGGTCTTCTTCATAAAGTTGAAACAAACTAAGTAGAGAACCAATTCCTCCAAACCATATATAGGAACAACCAAGATTACTTGTTCTTGTCACCCTGAGCCTAAATCATTATTTCATAGGGATTGGAATCATATAACCTTTTTGAGAATTCTCAAAGTTTGATTCCTCCTTTTCTATACTTGTATAAAATAGCTTTCCTAGGTATTTTTCAAGTTAGCATCATCCCTAACCCTAGGGAATCTTCTTTTACTAATTTTGTGCTAGCTTGTTCCCTCACATCCCATGCCTTTAGGAGTAGGGTTCCACTTGTCTCATGGACAACATTTACTCTAGTGGATTTTATCCTTTTCACTCACCAATGGAATAATGATTTAATCTTTGTAATCAGTTTGTTTCTTGTTAATAAAATACATTAAAAATAATGTTTACAAAATATTCATCATCATCAAGGTATATGATGATATAATTTCACATAAGTATTTTCCCATACTTTAATAACATAAACCATCAAAATTAAAATGTTTCAATGTTTATAAATCGAGGGACATTAAAAAAGGGGCAGATGTCACAAATCCTTGAGAAAAATAAAAAAATGATTAAAGTTCAAAATGAAGAAGCATAAGTAATAAATAAATTAATATAAAAATAATTGAAAGAAAAAGATCAATGCAGTGAAAAATTTGAAATAGAAAAAACCTCTCTAAGAAAAGAATTAGAAGAGACAATTACCCAGCTTAATATAAACTAAAATTTTGAAAAGAGTACTACAATTCTAAATAATATCCTCAGCCGTCAAAGGTCACCATCTATCAAGACATGGCTTGGTTATGAATACAATCAAAAGAACCTTGAAAAGGATGCAAGCTCTAATTCATGAGAAAACAAAATCGAAGAGAAGTCTGAAAGATATGCAGATGTTCTTAAAAACTCCAATCACAATGAAGACACCCACAAGGAAGGAAATCATGAACAACACAAGATTTATTTTTCACTCAAGAAATATAAGACCGAGTTTAGAATAATTGTTCCATCAAGAAGACCCTTCACAACTGGGTATCAAAATATTTTTCATGGTTATTGTTTTTCTTGCAAAACAAATTGGTCACAAAGTAGTAGATTGCAAATCTTATGGAAGAAACAATTATATGATATATGGGAGTAAAATATCTTACAATAATTAAAAGGATATCAATACTAGAGGTTGTCATGGGCCTATTGATAGAAACTGAAATCCATTTACTCACCTACATTACCAAGTTGAATTTTACAAATGAAATAACTATGAACATATAGCACGCAATTGTAGAAGCAACATGACAAAATTTTCTGGACAAGGATACAAAAAGGTATGGAAGAGAAAACAAGAAAAATAAAATAAGGAAGAATATGAACTAGCTTGGTATTCAAAAAACAAAGAAAAAAATGCCATCACCAAACAAACTAAAGATACTACAAAAATTTAGAAGAAGAAATGCCAACAAGAACACAATACATCCATGTTGGTGTAGACTACACTTCTAGCACAAAATGAATGATCAAGTCACATAACGAATGGACCAAAGTTTGTAAAGGGAATGAACAAGAAAATGATTTCATGTATAGTTGGGGTTGTTTCTCTTGATGTTAATCAGGCCAAGGTAGTAAATTAACATCCTAAATATATATCTAAGGAGAAATTGATAAGAGAGATAGAATAAGTTGACCGACTTAAAGATAAGGAGAATATTTTGAAAAATATGGGACATGTAGGAGAAGACCATGAAACTGATAGTAAAATGTTGTGAAGGAATAAAAAATAGTATTGAAAAATGGAAGAATAATCTTGATAAAAGAAAGAAGAAAGTGATTGGAACCAATTTAATCAATCACAAAAGAAGATGAAAAAGAGATCCTTCAAGCATCCAAAGCTAATAAACCAAGTGAATAAGCCAACAATATTGAATTAATCTATGAAGACTCATGGAAGTAATAAACAACCTTTAATGTCCTTCTATACAAGTATTATGGAGGGTCCCATAGTTGATAATTTTCAAAGGATATTGTTATAGATTGATGGGGTTTATGAACAACATTATGGCATCTATATACAAAGAAAGTGAATATGATGAAGCCCTTGATGAATTTGTTGTGAGTATATGGAAAGATTAGATATTGATGTTGCTTACAAAAATGAATTAGTATGATGATAATCAAGAATTAGATGATCCCTTAGAAGCTATGAAGTCATACAATAACTCGAAGAATCAAGGCACATTGAGGTGTGATAAGTGGTAGATGGAAAAGAAGAAGAAGAATGGAGGGAAAGATACAAAATATGAAGAATTGATCATGGAACATATGACTCTCTTGGTTATGCATTCCAATTAATTGGAAGAAAAGGACAATTGAGAAATAAAGATATAATGTTGATACTTGAATATGTTGACATAAGCCTTTGTGAGTTCTCCATAAGAGTTTATTGTATGAAGTGACTCGTTATATCAAAGGATATTGATGAAGATGATTTTTCCAAAAGGAGCTCGCAGAAAAAGAACAAGGATCTGATGAAAGTTTCTGAGAAGCACAAGCTTAGGGAGAACTGTAGAAAAAACAATAAGGTTGTTGGTTGCTGAGAAGAAAATTAACATCATAGTGTAAGGGGGAGGTGTAGAAAGAGGGAAGTGATCTAGTCACAGAGCAAAGAATAAAGAGTAAAGTGAAAGGGAGAGAAAATCCCTTTGTCATTGATGTCAAAGGGGGAGAGTAAAGAGTAGAAGGATAGAGACGATTCGTAGAGCACTAGAAATGACTAAGTGTTTCCCTCAATGAAAAAGGGGGAAATTGTTGGAAATAATGTTTTCATTGATGTCAAATATAGAAGGATAAAAATTCTTTTATGATTTTGTCATTGATGTAAAATACTATAAATTCCTCTATGTGTTGTGTTGATGAATTTTTTCATGTTCACCCTCTGTGATTGAAGGTGGGACAATTGTAAATATGTCTATGAGATGTGAGGGATATGTGTATTTACCTAGATAAAGAATAAATTATGGAACAAGATCTGACAAGGGGAGAATTGTTAGAAATAGTGAAGAAAACCAGAAAACAGTGTCTTTTAAATTTTTTGTTAGATAGTACAACAATGATCTAAAATTATTATTAAACTTAGAACAAAAATGAAGAAGATCAAAAGACTATATATAATATGGAAAAATATTTCTGAGTAAACAGATCTAAATAATCATGAGATTTTTTAGTTAGATCTAGTCAATAATTATTTCCAGAATGATCCTAGTAAAACAGATCTAAACAATCATGAGATTTCTGAGTTAGATCTAGTCAATAATTATTTCCAGAATGATCCTAGTAAAACGGATCTAAACAATCATGATATTTCTAAGTTAGATCTAGTCAATAATTATTTCCAGAATGATCCTAGTAAAACATATCTAAACAATAACAACTTCTTTTGTGATAAAGATATTCAGATCTGAACTAGTACTTCAGATCATACACAACAAATAGGTATAATTTTTTTTTGAGTATACAACCATATAGATTTGAATCATAGACATTTAGATACGAACTTGAAGGCACTTCTTAATCATTAACAATAGCTAGATAAACAGTAGGTAAGACTAAAAATGCATATTAGATAGATCTAGGTTGAATAAGCAAATCAGAGTAAGAGCATATTATAAATCTAAACTAGATAGTTGGATGATGATCATACATTTAATGATATCATTTACTTACCTCTTAGTAGTTTTAACTATGGATGAAGGAGATCATGCCTCACACAAGGGCTGAAGTGCCACTGAGAATATGCTCAGAAAAAGTCAAGAATCATGGATCTACCTCAAGGGTTAGATCTGTTGCCAAGAGAATTATAGTTCTGATAAACCACCACCAGAACTTCACACAAGTATACTCAAAACACCCCACAAACCCTAATTCATAAAGAGAACAGTCAGGAGGAGGGGCGGTTTCCTTAAAGGATGACCCAACCACCTTGCTTAGGGTGTCGCGGCCTTCACACGAAGCTTAAATAGGGGACAAAAACCTGTTGAAGAGGGTTTTCTATCTAATAGAAGGATGGATGGATGGTAGTACTCAAAGAGAGTAACAACACAAGACTTCTCAGTAGTGGAAGGTACTCACCACACTCACACAGCAACAAAATCAATAAGCAAGAACTTGGAACAAATCTGTCACAAAGGGAGGTCTGAAAGCTACCACTAAAGGAGACATTGACTGTTGCAAGGAGGCTGCTAATTGTTGCAAAGGAGGCCATAGGCTGACAGAAGAGAACTTGGCCACACTTAGGAGGAAGAGGAATATGAGTGTAATAATGAAGGGGGAGGGGTTCTAATTTATACTTTTGGGTGAGGGTTAGATAAAAGAAATATAATTAAAAAATAATATATTTAATTAATATAAATATTAATAAAATATATTTATAATATATTAATTAAATATTTCTTGCATTAACCCCAAAATACAAAACAAAAAACCCCAAACAAACTCAAGCAAAGGGTGGAGGGTTTAGGAGAGGTTTACCCATGTCCATATAATTCTCTTGGTGACCTTTTTAACTTTATCATCACTGCATATGGGATACATCCATCATGTGGTCATGCCCGCCTTCAAAGAGGGTCACACACCAACAACTACCTGATCAAGGACCAGGTTGCTCCAGAACATATCTAGGGTCTTATCCACCAAGGTACAATACCAAGGATCAACAAATTCCTTAGACATGGGTACCCTGGAACATGTCTAGGGGCCCTAGACATATCTAGGGACTTTAACTGCTTGGTCCTAGACCAAGAACCCCAGTCATATATTGGGGGCCCTTTCAAGGGTCTTTACTTCTTGGTCCCAGACCAAGAACCCCAGTTATCTACTGTGGGCCCTTTCAAGGGTATTTTTCCTTGGCTCTGACTATTTGGTCCCAGACCAAAAACCCTAGGAGTGCACTAGGGGCCCTAGATCTCAGCTAGGGTCTTTTCCATCCTCCTGTAGAATGGCTCTTGCAACTGCTTTAAATTCAACAAGAATGATAAAACCAAAAATAAGACCGAGGAAGAACCTGAATTGTATAACTAGGCCAATAAGGGTATGAGGAGGACAAGATGATGACGACCTTGAAAATAGAGAAACAAGATTGAGGAAGTGAAGAGCTATGTGGTAGAGTGATTACAGTTTGAAGAACAAGACAATCCAATGGAAGAGTTTGGTTGCATTGAAATCACATTTTACAGAAGACCGAGGATGCAAAGAAAGGTCTGGCTCAAGCATGCGCTAAATCACTATAGAAGTTTGAAATTGGAAGATGGATGAGATGACCCCATTCAAGGGAACTGGAGGAGAATAGAGTCATACAACGAGATATGAAATCCAATATAATAGAGGAATATCAGGCATGCATTGAAGGATTGTGAAGATAAAATGATATATCCACCATGTAGAAGTGAAATTGACTTTGAAGGGTTTATAATGAAAAAGTGAAAGAATATAGTTTGAATGTGAATGGTGAGATAAAGAACCCTGTGTGAAGAGTTACCTTTGGGACGTGGGTCTCAAAAAACCAGAGGCTAGGATATCCGAGTGTTAGTGTAGTGGGAAAAATTCTGGGGGCTCCAAGAACCGATACTTCGGTGGTCTGGTGCCTTGATGATATGATATTGGAGTATCATATATTAGAAGAACAAAGTGTGTGCACATTGCCAAATTTTCAAGGGCTCAAGGGCCTGATACCCATTGGTCCAGAGCCAATGCCACATTAGCAGCCATGCTCGAGAAACAAAGATGCCATGTTATCTGCCACGTAAGAAACCAAGATAGTATGGAAAACCACATAGATGCGACGTAAGAGGAAATTTCCATGTAAGAGCCACACTAGCATAGTGTTCTGGGTAATATATTGTGTATTAGATAACCGAAGAGAAAGCTAGAAATGTTAAAATTATGGGGGCCCAATATCTTAAGGGCCTAGGGGGGTCGATATCCCAGTGACCTGGTTCCCCGGTAGTGGGGTCTACAATATTAACATATCAGATATCGAGAGATTGAAATAAAGTGCATGGAGTTAAAGTTTCAGGGGGGGCATACTCTAGTTGGCCTGATGTCCTGATAGGTCGGTGACAATGCCATGTTAGTGCCATGATAGATACCATGTCAACATCCATGAACATTGCCACATGTTAGAACTCGTACAATTTCACATCAGTTAGGACATGCAAATGAAGCCCACACAGAGATCAAGTCAACAACCACATCACACCAACGTATCAGATATTGGAAGTCTGTTTAAGTTGTGTTGTGTTAAAGATATGGGGTCCTGATACCCTGGTGGTCTTAATATTCGGGGAATGTGAAATAGATCGAAGACTCAGATTGAATCAGAGTCTAATCGAAAATTTGTGGGGGGATGAAGGTTTGCACTATGAGAGAACATATCAACGATTGAGATAAATATAAGGACTTGATCTGATGGCTACTAAGTGTCGAAGTTGTGTTTTTTTTTCTATGAACAGATCGGGCATGCAAAACAAGGGGGTTTGTGCTGGTTTCAAAGGATTTTTTGATACTCAATTTTGAGGAAGATTCAAAGGAATCTAGAGCCGACTTGTTGAGTATGATTTTTGGAATATGTGGACAAATCATTGAGCATATGGGACCTATAAGTAACAATGCTAGAAACATTTTTGAGCGTGGTGAGAAGTATAGGTCTAAGAAATATGAGGATGTGGAGATCTAAGGCTCTAATGTCTGAGGATGAGAGTGTGAATGAAAATGTAGAGTGGAGAGATATGCGATTACACAATTAGGAGGAGAAGTATGCTAACATGAAGGTGTGAAAGTGTGTGGAAGTTGAAGCTCCGAGGTCTTAGGATGTGAGAGTTGAGTAGATGAAGAATGAGGAGTTCTGAGATAGAAGAACCAAGACTGAAGTGAGAATGAGAATGTTGTGAGCATGGAAGAGAATCTTAAGTTTGGGGTTTTTATCGAGTCCTAGAGAATGTCATAAAGAGGAAGATAGTTTTATAAGGGTGATTGGGAGGTGCAAGGTCTACAAAAATTATGAAATCATACATATATTGTGATCTGGTCGAAAGTTATGTGACAACATAGACGAAACATGATATTTGTACATGTGAATATTTGAAGGAAAGATGCAATCTAATATTATTGACATAATGAGGGGATTGATGTCTCTTGTAGGTTGGTGCTTGAAAAATATTGCAGTTGTAGGTAGGTGCCGACAAGAATTGTTGAGTTGGTGCTCAACCAAGGGGATTGGTGTCTTCTACAGGTGGGTTCCTGCAAACATTGGAGTTGAGTTGGTGCTCAGAAGAGGGGATTGGAGTCTCTTGCAGGTTAGTGTCTGAAAACATTATAACAAAGGGTTAGTTCTTCTAAACATTGTAACATTAGGTTGGTGCCTACAAGATCTTATAAAAGAATTATTTTGTGGTTTTCTCCCATTTGGGTTTCCACGTTAAATATCTGTGTACTGTGGATTGTATGGATGTCTATATTTATCATTAAATGATCATAGTTGGTAAAGTAACAGATTGATAAATATTCTAAAGAAAAAGGAAAAATATCCTATATTGATTAACCACCCCCTCTTAATATAAGTAAGTGTGCCAACATGACTCTCTAAGGAGAGTGGTCTAATGAAGAGAGCCATGTTTGTGAGATATTATTTCTAGTAAAGGAGCATGGATCTATGATTGGATCCTCAAATCTATTGGATATGCAAGGAGATGGCTAGATCTTCATTTTGAAGTGTAGATCAACCAAATTTGCTGGTAGCAAAGTAATATTTGTTACAAAGAAGCTTGGCTCTGTAGTGTTTATTCTGAGATCCAATGTAGAGCTATTAGAATCACTCAAATATATTACTTGGTATTGGAACATTAATTCTTTACTGAATGAAAAGACAAAGGTAAATAATGAATATTTATCTAGGCTTCTACATCATGATTGAAGCAAGGGAAACGAAGTCTGTGGTCTCTAATATATAAGGGATGCTAGTTTATGAGAAGGATTCATTTTCAGTATGAGAGTTTGTACTATAAGATTTAATCTTTATGGGGTTGGTTGGTCTCAAGATTCTTGAGATTGAATTTGTGGCCAAAGTTGTTCTTCCTAGGTTCTACCTCCATGATCTTAACGATGAGATGTGGAGAGTTTTCTTATTTTTTGGAAGGAAATTGGTGGTCACTTCTAGTCCTCAGATCATGGTTGAGGTGTAACACTATTTTTGAGAAGACATTTGGGCACATATGAAGTTACAAGGACATATATTGAAGTGAACAAGTCAGTCCAAGAAATCAATTTTGCGAAGGTGTTGGTTGGTGTGCTCATAGGGTTGCGAAATAAAATTGTTTTGAAATGTTTATTTGGGGATGATGCACCTAGTGGATATGGAAATAGAGTGGTGCAAAGGGAATGCACAAGTTGTTGATCAGGTAGTCATAATGGATTCTGAGTCTCAGACATGTGCACTGACAGTTTAAAGTACATGATGAGTATGATTTGGACACTATGTACAATAGATGCATATGGAATTGATGTTGGTGTTGGATGGACAAGAAACAAAAGAGATAATGGCGATATTGGTGGTGATGAAATAGTTTGTGCACCTCTTGGAAATGTGGTCCTATGTACATATTGAATAGAAAGGGGAACATAAAGGCATTGGGCAAATACTACATGGTATATTACAAAGGTTCAACACATTAGTGTCACATGTGCAAAGAGTGATGGTGGAGTTGATTAAGAGGAATGAGTGTAGAATGAAAACGTTGAAGGATAACTCTTGGATGTGGATGGCCTACACAATTTTGGTCTTTTCTTTGTGAGAAAGGGCATGATAGGCCCTCATTGGTCATGGAAGATAATTTTTTGTCATTGCAAAGAATGCATGTTGTTAAGTATGGGAAATATTAGAATAAAGCATGGATATATTGGTGTGCATGTCGTTACAAGTTGAATGTGATGTCTTGTTGAATGCATGTTTTGAAGTATATATATCTTACCACCTTGTTTTTGCATCAATTTATGCGTTTGTATTCCATGAAGATCAACACTTTCAAGCTCCAATTTAATTAGTGTTTAACCCCACATCAATAGAAGGAAAATTTATTAAATGAGGGTATGTCAAATAATTGAGTCAACACAAAGGCCATATTTTCCCCATGTATGGGTTGGATGGTAACACCATATATGGAAATGCCCATTGGTGTAATTATAAACCTCACATGATTATTGGTGCGGTATATAACGGTGGAAGTTTGGATTAAAACATTGGAACATGGAAAAATGGGCTCAACATTTGATCACGGTGAAAAAAGTTATGAAGTCACATGCATGGAACCATTAGAAAGAGGATTAAAGTGATGGTTCATGGATTTAAGAACCATAATGAAATCACATGGATGTAGAGTCACAGATGAAAAATACTCGGTTAATGAGTATTTTTTGGATCACTCTATTTGGAGTATAGAGAGATGCGAGGAAAAAAGAAGGTAGATACTTCTTGAATCAACACAATTGTAATAATTTATTTTGGAGTTCATTTAATTTTTTATGTGTAAATGGGAATATGGTTGTAAGACATATTTAACCATGTGTACCCCTAGTTTGAAGTTTCATTGGTTAAGTTTAGACATTTACCTAGGTGATGGGGGGACATGTTGTATTCCTGGGAACATGGTAAATAAATTTTGAGGGGGGTAGATTAATATCCTAAGTCATGTTTAAAGGGGGGAAAGTTGGATTAATCTTGACTTGGTCATATAGTAGAAGATAAAATTCATTGATGGGTTTATCGATGGTAGTTTATGAGCCCATGGTTTTGGTAACCTATGATTTTTTCCATAGTATTTGATGTGATGAATCCTATTTAAAATCTTGAGATAATCCATTGTAATACCTTGATTGGTCGATTTGGCCAAGGCTAATATATCTATTAGGTTCTATCTTTTTCGATTGACAGCTTCCAAGATAAATCATGGTGTATTTTATTCTTGATATTTTATTTTGTGCTTATCTTATGCTATTAATCTCTTTCACTTTTTTACATCTCACACATCCAAGGTTGCAGGATATTTTGGGGTTGGGAAGAAAGTTACCAACCTATAGAGGTACGTGTATTGGCCCAAAGTACAAGAAGATGCAGTTTAGTATATTAGAGGATGCATACTTTGTTGTACCAACAAGCCCTATAACCGAAATCAAGGTATATATCATCCCTTACCTATACCCACTTGACCTCGAGAAA
>ML806687.1:102349-116966 GCA_009831015.1 Picea engelmannii
TCCATGGCATTAGGGAACTCGTAAAGACTTTTAAGGTAGGAATTCCAGTCCGTTAAGGGAATCCTATTATTTTCTTTAGTATTGCGTTTTAGAATTTGGCTCCAGAACTTCTTAGGATCCAACTTGTATAATTGTGAAAGTTGCTCTTGCCTTTTATTGATATAGTATCTTTTTTTCCTTTTAATTAGGGATTTGTACGTATTGATCTTATCGAGTTTTAAGGGCTCATTAGAAGCATCCCTAATGGATTTCCTACCAATTTTACATTATTTATCATACCAAGGGTTGGTTGTTCTATTATTCTTTTTATAAGACACCTCGAAAGAGAACTTGTTAATAGAAGTGGAAAGGGTAGTTGTAAAATTATGATAGAGTTCTTCAATGTTGTCCTTATAAGTTAGGAGGTTTAATTTACTATTTAAATCCTTTAAGAAAATGTCAACTTTACTTTTGTCAAAGAGGAAATTCTTTTGATTATCAAAATTCTCTTCAATGGTGCTCCTATGCATGGAAAATTTTAGAGTTAGGGTTAAAGGTTTATGATCAGAGTCGGGCTCATGGTCATTTAAAATGTCAAAAGTTTCTATTTGGTTGGAAACGAGGATATCAGATATCACATAATATACAACACTACTACCTAGCCCATGAATACATGTCATTTGGTTGGAGTTTTTGGTTGGAGTTTGGCCACTTCATTACTCCATTGCAAATTATTAGGTCTTGAGAGATGTAGAGCTTAACCAATTGAGTACCAAACAAATTCTCAATTAGGTCTTTAGAGCCTCTTTTGTAGCTATTAGATAAAACAAGGTCTTCATCTAGCCATAAAGGATCATGGTTGGAGTAATCACTTAAAAGAGTAGCTTGTTTAGTTGCAGTCCTAGCATTAAAGTATCCTACCAGGAGGATATTACCTTCATTTTTCAAATTATAAATATCTTGTTCTAAATTATTATAGGGACAATTTTTATCTAGATTATTTTTCTTATAAAAAGTAGAATTAATAGGTGCAAAATAACAAATTGATATATACATATTCTTATCATTGGTGTCTGAAATTTCTATCCGAATGTATTGCTTAAGAGGGTCAATCTTATGAAGTTGAATGTGAGGAGAAATGCTTTTTCTAATATAACAAGCTATGCCTCCTATCCCTCTACGGTGAGATTTTTGGTTCCATGCTGACCAAAAGACAAATTCTTCCATGTTAGGGACCTTAGACTCCTCATGCTCCCAAGTTTCAGCTAGACAGATAATATCATTATCACTTGGGATCTAACTTATCATAGGACCTTTGCACCATGGAAAGCCACGACAATTCCAAGAAAGGATCTCGAGTGTCCCAAATTCCTATTTATTATTATCCTTCTGGTCTCTATCTCGAACAATAGCTTTTCGATTTCTAATTATTGCCCATTTTCCTTCTTTCCTGGCTTCTTTTACCTTTTGAACTTCCTTCCTTAATTCAGCTTGGTCTTCGGGAATGAGGTCTTCATTTATAAATATTCCTGACCCTTTTAAGCTCAGAGATTTACTAAGTATGCTATATTTATGGTCATTACAACTTACTTTGACATAGATCAACTTATATTTGTGATCAATTATTTTTCTTAGCCTCTTTGCTTCTATGAGGTAAGTTGTATCAATTTGTGATTTATTTTTTAATTCTTCTTTTACTATTGCTAGCATATCCTCTTGTTGTTCTTTTATACCAAAAATTACGAGGTTCAAGGATCTTTTATTACGCTCATGGTCCAATTCGATTAGCTTATGCATTTCCTCTTTGATGGGTTTGATATCCAATTTTTTTTCCATATTACTGAGGGTCTCTTTAATCCTATCTCTCAAGTTGTGATTTTCTTCAACCCCTCCTTCTTGGGTTGATTGTTTATGTTTTTCGATTTCTTGAATTCTATCCTTCATTGTCTGCAATTCACTCTTGAACCCTAAGAATCTATCCTCTATTTGAGTTTGAATGGTTTCTTTAATTTTTTTATCAATCATTGCCTCTAGCTCTATTTGGAGTTTTAAGTCTCTTTCTTCACTCCTTTTTTCTAATGTTTCTAACTCTATTTAGATTTTGGCATCTCTCTCTTATCTTCTTTTTTCTACTGATTCCATATAATCATAAAGGATCTCTAAGGTGATTTTGGGGGGCCTTCCCTTGTTAGGATGAGTTTTTGGAATAGGTGGTGGAGTGCTCATATTGAAAAGAAGAGAAAAAAGATGTAACAAATATTATTATGGGTTGACTTTATCTCTCAAATCAACTTTTACTTATATATATATATATATACAAAATTAAAATTTGATCAAAGTAAAAAGTGACTCACCTCCTTTCAAATGTTGAAATGATCAACCCGAGCCAAAAATAATTTCTGAAAACCCCAGAGAAGTCCGGAGAAACTACAAAGATTGTAAAAAAGGTTAAAACCAAAGAAAAATATTATTCCCATTCAAAACCCTAGATATATAATCTTAGAAATAAAATATCTCCTTAAAAAAACAAAAAAAAAAGGTTCAAATAAAATAACTCCTTAAAAATACAAAAAAAAAACGGAGCGAACCGCAGAGAAATATTATTCCCATTAAAAACAACAGAGAAATAATTTTGAGATGAAAATCAATTTACTTTTTTGGAAATTATATATAATTTATTTAAAAATGAAACAAAACAATCCGACTTCCATGTTGTTTAGGATTTTTCAATATTTTAAATCAAAACCATTAAAATAGGGAAGAACTATACCTTTACGAATTTGACATAGGTTAAACATTAAGCTTCTATCATTTTTTTTTTCTAAAATTTTAGTAAAAAATAATAGAAAATTATTTATATTCTATACCTTATTTTTTTCTTGATCATCCATAAATTTCATTAAATTATTACACATGATGAAAACTAAAATAAATTTCAGTAAATTATTATACATAATGAAAATTAAGATAACCTATCACAACAATAAATAAAAATAAATAAAGCAATAAACTTAAAATAAAACCTCAACCCAAACATGAAATAAAATCCTGAAATTATAAAATAAAGTCCTAAAATTATAAAGGCATAAAGGTTGTTGTAATTTTTCTATCTAAATTAAAGAAAATACTTCTATAAATTAAAGAAAATATTTCTAGGCTATTTATATAGGTCACTTTATTATTAGTCCCTGCCGTAGGTATAGAGGGACTATAGCGATTGATAAAGTGTTGACTACATATTAGTTTGTCTTTTGACCGGAAATATTTGCACAATACTTATTGTTGGAGCTATGGAATTAAAAACATATATTTTTATATATTAAAAAGTAACATATATGTATTGATCTGATTGGCTAAGAGATTGGAGGTCTTATTGCCAGCTTCGCTATTCCCAATGTAGTATATGGCAACATATCCAAACTTTTTCTTGTAGACAATATGTTTTAATCATATATTTTTCCTGTATATTGCTTGAAGGTCGATTAATGCTACCATTAGTTCGAATGTTTGTATTAGCATTTTCTGCTACCCAAATATATCCATCAGTTTTGATATGTACTAAGCATATTGAAATGTTTTCATATCCAAGCTTTGTATATTTCTTGAAATTTATTGACACTTATTCTGAGATGCCTCAATAGGCCTGACAACATAAATGTTTACCTGACACGACGTCCTCCAACACCCCTGACAGCTTAAATGTTTGCATATCGCAAGGTCCTTAGACAACCTGAGAGTCTTAAATGTTTATTTAAATACGGTTCCCGGAGTACATGCCAGTTCAATAGCCATTGTATGTTTTATCCTTGTTCTTCCATTGAAGCTACATACATTGTTTACTAGTTCAGTGACTACTTCTTCTTTGCTAGTTTGTCAGGTGTTGCCATTGTATGTTTCATCCTCGTAATTGTTGAAGCTAGATACATTGTTTATTGGTTCAGTGAGTGGTTCTTCTTCGCTAGTTTCTCGGTTGCTGGTTTTTGTTGTTTTGCTCGCGATTCGACCTGCGCTTTTGCATTTCATCATTTCAGAGTAAGTTTCGATGCCATAGTTTCATTTTGTATTCCTTGTTTTTTGTTTAGTATTTGCAGTTTGCAAGTAAGAATATTTGTTTATTTGTAGTCGCATGTTCCTTGTATGTTTCCGATTCCTTTTCTTCTTCGGCTGCAGTTTGGTAATCGTTGGAGATACATATGTTGTTCACTGGGTCGGTGGATTTTGCTGGTTCGTTGGATCCTGGGTTGCCGGTTCTGTTTGTTTGCCTGGGGTTTGCGCTTTGGGGCCCTGGGGGTGTAGTTCGGCCTCTTCATGCTTTCTCGCTGGTTTGGTCCTTGCTCGTTTCTTTTCTTTGATTCGACCTTGCAAGGTTGGGGTGCAGCGACAGTGGTTGGAGTTTTTTTTTTGGATTGTTATTGTTTTTTGGGGGCACTTTGCTGTGTTCAGCCCCTGCACCCACCAGTCAATATGAAGTTGTGTTATTTTCCATTTTTGCAGAGGCTGTTATCTGTATTTCTGTGAGATTTTCCTGGTGCTCGAGTTCTTCCATGAAAGAAAATAGTTGCATACAAAATTGTTGGAGGATTACATGTGAAGTTACAATATCCACTATTTTTTTGTTGGGATAAAGAATATGTATGCAACCTACATTTATAGACCATGTATGGTCATATGTGCAGATATGACATGACATGTTCTTTCTCCTCTACATAGTTTGGTGTGCGCACAATACAATTTGTGTTGTGCTTGAGATATGATATGTGCAACAAAGATTCTTCAAGATTATATTTTCATGTCTGGAAGCATGTCTGGGTAGTTTTCCACGAAAAACTGAGAACTTGTAACGTGGGCACAATGGTCTGTGTAGAGGATAAAGAACATGGTTAAAGGGCATATCTGGATGAATTGCCAGGGAAAACCAAAAATCGTTTAGCTACGGCCATGCAATTGCATGATATTTTCTGCCTTGTAATATATTTTGGCCAGGGAAAAAAAAGCTAGACGTTTACACCCATGGATAGAGAAGAGCAAAGGTTCATGTTTCTGCCTTTGTAAATTGTTCATTGAGTCAATTTTGCTGTATCTACATATTGCTTGTTTTCCAGTGAATACCAGCTTCCATTTATGTACATTGAATTTTGTGGGTTCCCACATTGAAACAAATAGAGTAGCTGGAGAAAAGGAGGGAGTCTTGACTGCATCGACTGAAGATGATATAGAAAGGTGCATGCTTGTACTGTTGTTTCATATTGCGCTGTTTTGTATTTCATTTATGGTCTGTATATTTGTTAAACTAGTTGCGTGCCTTCCTACATGGTAAGTTATCTTGGTTACATGCATTCCTTCCTGCATACTAAGCTAGTTTATGTCTGTTGTGTTTGCGCTGCATTGCTACATTTAAAGAAACAAAATCGTTGGATAGGACGAAGGACTCTTTGGCGGGTAAATAAACCTTTTTCTTTTTCTTTTAGATGTCTGTTTTAATGCTAACTTGCCTTCGTCTCGATTTCATCTTCGGCGTTGCTGCCTTGGAAAAAACAGGTTGCTTGGACAGGGAGATGAATTCTTTTGTGCAGCAACAAAGCGTTTTGTGGTACAATCTTCTAAAAGGTATACCAAGTGTGTCGGTAAATTAAACATACAAACTAGGAGGGAGCATATAATACTAGACTTGAAAACGATGAATTCGTAGTAATGGGCCTTTCTGCACTCCCTGTCTCTACTTTTTCCATTTTCTATTATCCCTTTTGTTTTCTAATTCATCTGCTTAGTGTGGTTTCTGAAAATTCGCTCGTGCGACGGTTGGTGGACTAACAGAATGACATATGTGGTCCTACTTCTACCTTATTCCATAGTTACCCACTTTGTCGATTGCGGCTGCCAGGTTGGCAAGTTGATAATTTCTCCACTAGCTTCCGGTGGTCCGCTATATACAAACTGGCCATGGTGACCCGCGGTCACTCCCTTTTTACTGTTAAACATTTCTCTAGTTAAAAAATTAAGATGCATACAGTTTTATGGTTATTTGGTCCTTCTAATGGACGATTCACAATGCATATATTTGTTTACTCCTAATGTTCATCTGCACATGATTGCATCAGAAAACATTGGACTAGTGAGATGGCCATGAGCAGTCAGTCATCCCAGACATCAGCAGACCGACAAGGCCAAAGGTAAAGATGCATACGCTGTGCTCTTACTATGTTTACTAAACAAATTTCCTGGGCTATATATTCATCTATGGCATGGAGGATATGCTGATGCCATTTGCAATACATGGTTTCCAGCTCGCAAGAAGTATCAACAAGTACAAGCGAAATGTCGAACGTGCTTCATGTTCCATAGATCAAGAGGTGTGGTTGCGAAACTGTGGCTCCATAGTTCATCAATACTATTTGTGTACTTGTAGCACACTACCATTCACTTTAGTTTTCTTGTTCAAAAAATGTCATCAGATCTAGAGTTGTGACATCCAAAGTACTGTCAATAGAGGGCTTGAACAACTGCCAAACTGGACAACTGTTCGTCGGGGACATAATGGTTGTCTATACCACCTACTTGGACAAGGAAAATAAAAGTAGATCCATTATGTGTGATGATATGACAGACAAGGACGCCATGATGACAGTCACACTAACTGTTCCACCACAACTGGTCCAGAAACATGCATAAAAGATATTGCCGCATCATGGGATATCCATTACAAATTTTAATGTATTTCCCAAAACAGTATATGACCGTGGTGATTGTGATCGAATTATTTTTCTCAACGAAACAAGTATTGTGGAAGAAATTCCTACTATTTGTTCAAAATATCGCTTCCTCCTGAACTTGACTATCAGGCAGCTTGCACAGAGCACTGATATTTACCCAATCGAAACGATTGGGGCTGCTCTGACACTGGCGAGAAAATTTGGGTCGCAACACATTCTCCATATAAAGGATGGAGAGTCAGACAATGACAAGGCAATGGTACCACTTTTCATATTCAGTTTTGTTCTTAACTTTCGCGTCTGCATATATGTCGGATAAGTTACACAAATATTGCACTGTTCCACGTTGCAACTACAATTGTTCGATACGTATTCAGATTTGTTTTCGTCAATGGAACAACAATTGCATAGAGGGAATATTCCACTTATGCTGTTCAAAAATATAACAAAGAAGAAGGATGCTAGAGAAAGGATCTTTCGAACAACCCAGGCAACGTTTGTAAAAATATTTGCGAGTAGATATAGTAGAGGATATGGAGAAACTAGCTAGCTCTACAATTGTTGTGTGTATACATCCACAAAATCATCCTCACTTTTCTTATAGAAATAGCCTTCAACAAATTTATGCACCTGTTTACTTGTTCTTTTTTGTTTTACAGGGGAGGGGGGGATGCAGTTGTGTATTATATTGTTCAATGTATTAATCCATTTGCTCGCGTTGCTAGGTGGAAGGTCTTTTAGTTGCAACCAATGTGTACTCGACCCCCTTTGAGCCTATATGTGCAAAATGCATTTCCGTTGCTTCTGCCTCCGCTTTGATAAGTGATGATACGATTGATTGTCTGCAATGTGATGAAAAATGTCCATATATTTATGGACATTGCGTCAATGGTGTTATCCAAACCGTGGGCAATGCAACTGTGCAGTGTTAGGTTAGGCAACCTTTGTTACAAAATGTGCTTCCTGAATTGGCAGAGTTGTCGTATGAAACATATTTACACAAAAAGTCAAGCAATGTCTATATGTTGTGGCAACTTCAGATACAGAGCAAATTCACCTTAAATGAGGACAATGCAATTTTTCATATCGGCTGAAGAAGGGCAAAAAAAAAAATTAAATCAAACTTTGGGAGGAAACGAAAATACCTCATGTCTCCCTGTAATATTTGTTCAACATCCAAATGAATATTCATTTCAAGAGAAAAGGAATGTGCCGACGTCTTTTCTTTGTATATCAAATTGTTTGGTGCAAAGGTCGATGGGTTCTGCTCAATGGAACCTTCTGGAAACTTTCTTCTGGGCTGTTTAAAGTATGGTTGGTTCTTGGTTATCTGGTTTGTCTGTCAATTTGTATACCGTGGAACTCCAACTCTTCTTTGGAGGACACATAGCAATATAGTTGAATTTTTTTGCCCAGCTGGCATGCAGATACGCCTGATAATTTCTATGGCGTTCTGACGCAAATGTACTATGTGACTTGTTTTGGGAAATTTCCTTGATCGATGAACTTGGTCAAATTATTGTTGTGAACTAATTTGAAATCAACGAATATATAGTGTGCGAAGTGCAACTGTCCTATCATACTAACAAGAGGCTCTTAAAATTCAAATTGATCGTTGTTTTCACAATTTTTTCTTATTCAATGAACTTGGTAAAATTAATATCCTGGAATAATTTGAAATCAATGAATATATACTGTGCGGAGTGCAATTGTGCTATCATATGAACAAGAGGGCCTTAAACTTCAAATTGGTCCTTGTTATGCTTGCGGTGATGGAATTTTACAAAAAAATTATTTTGTTTCCTTCATTTTTAAAAAAATAAGCAATTTAACATCCTTTAATAATTTAATGTAATTCACTTCTACAATAACAATAGTTAATATTAATATTTTAGTATCTGAAAATAATGTTTTTAGCTGAAGTTATATAGGATGAGCATTGCTAAAAAATTGCAATGTTGAACCCGTCAGACATGGAATCCGTAATTCCACCTGTCAATTTGTATATCGTGGAAGTCTGGGTGATATTTGTAGGACACCGAACAAAAGAGGTTCAAATTTCAGCCCGCCAGGCCGAGAACCCGCGATCCAAAAAGTACCCAAGTATGGAACCAGGGATCTGCATATGCTCTATAAAATATCTTATCCATACTTTCTAAAGTACATGTTTACTATGCATTACTCATTTGTCGGAAAACGTTTATATCAGTCGCCCGACCAGATTGTACAAACTTTCTCGTTTAATTAAATTATGCAATAGCAAAAATTATTATTAATAATTTATTATTGAAAATCATGTTTTTAGATATGTTAGATAGTTGATAGGGATTAGTATCTGTAAACAATGACAAACTTGAACCCACCGGCCCTCAAGTCCATCTGTCAATCTGTATATCGCGGAACTCCGAGGGCTATTCAGAGGACAAGGAACAATGAAAACTGCAATGTTGAGCGACGCAGCCCACAGGTCTGTTTATCAATTTGTAAATTGCAGAGATGTGGCTAGTGTTTGTATAGCGCGAAACAATAGAGGCCCAATTTTCAGCCCGTGAGCCCCACACACCCGATCAAAAAAATCGCTAGATATGAAATTCATACCGGATCGCTATGGGACAATAAAACTCCAATGTTCAGCCAACCAGCCCGAGTCCACCTGTCCACTTGTATATCGTGGAAGTCTGGGTACTATTTGTAGGATACGAAACAATGGAGACTCTATTGTTGGCCCACCAGGTCGCGAACCAAAAACTGCCCAGGTATGGAATGAGGGATCTGCATATGCTGTATAAAATCTCATTCCATAGTTTATATAGAGACAATGTCCACAAGTTCACGTGTCAACCTATATATCGCAAATGTCTAGGTGTTATTTGTAGGACACAGAACAATAGATACTTAATTTTCAGCCTTCCAGGTCGCAAACCCGCGATCCAAAAAGTTCCCAAGTATGGAATGAGGGATCCGCATATGTTCTATAACAATGTTTTTGTACAATGTGGAACAAGAGAGGCCCAATTTTCAGTCCGCTAGCCCCAGAGCTCCCGATAAAAAAAAATCACTAAATATGAAATTCATATGGGATCTCCGCATATGTTGTATAAAATCTGATTCCATACTTTATTTAGAGATTATGTCCACAAGTCTGCGTGTCTATTTGTATATCACGGAAGTCTAGGTGTTATTTGTGGGACACCGAACAATAGATACTTAATTTTCAGCCTGCCAGGTCGCGAACCCGCGATCCAAAAAGTGATGAAGTATGGAATGAGGGATCCGCATATGTTCTAGAAAAATGTGTTTGTAAAGCGTGGAACAATAGACTCCCAATTTCTAGCTCGCCAGCCCCAGAACCCCCGATACAAAAAAAACGCTAAATTCGAAATTCATGCAGGATCGCTACAGGACAATAAAAGTGCAATGTTCAGCCAGCCAGCTTGAGTCCACCAATAAATTTGTATATCGCGGAAGTCTGGGTGCTATTTGTAGGAGACATAACAATAGAGACTCTATTTTCGGTGCGCCAACCCGCGAATCCGCGATCCAAAAACTGCCTAAGTATGGAATGAGGGATCCACATATGTTGTATAAAATCTCATTCCATACTTTATATAGAGACTATGTCCAAAAGTCTGCGTGTCAATTTGTATATCTCGGAAGTCTAGGTGTTATTTGTAGGACACATAATAATAGATACTTAATTTTCATCCCACCAGGTCTCGAACCCGCGATCCAAAAAGTGCTCAAGTATGGAATGAGGGATCCTTATATGTTCTAAAATACTATCAATTTGTATATCATAGAAGTCTAGGTGCTATTTGTAGGATATGGAACAATAAAGACTCTATTTTTGGCCCGCTAGGCCACGAGCTTGCGATCCAAAAAATGCCTAAGTATGCAATGAGGGATCCGTATATGCTGTATAAAATCTCATTCCATACTTTATATAGACTATGTCCACAAGTCTGCGTGTGAATTTTTATATCGCGAAAGTCTAGGTGCTATTTGTAGGGCACGAAAGTCTAGGTGCTATTTGTAGGACATGGAACAATAGATACTTAATTTTCAGCCTGCCAGGTCGCGAACCCGCGATCCAAAAAGTGCCCAAGTATGGAATAAGGGATCCACATGTGTTCTAGAACACTATCAATTTGTATATCGTGGAAATCTGGGTGCTATTTGTAGGAGACAGAACAATAGAGACTCTCTTTTCAGCCTGCCAAACCGTGAGCCCATGATCCAAAATCTGCCAAAGTATGGAATGAGGGATCCACATATGCTGTATAAAATCTCATTCCATACTTTATATAAAAACTGTCCACAAGTCCGCGTGTGAATTTGTATATCGTGGAAATGTAGGTGTTATTTGTAGGACACAGAACAACAGATACATAATTTTCAGCCTGCCAGGCCGCGAACCCACGATCAAATGCAATGTTCAGCCAAGCAACTCGTAGGTCCTCCTATCAATTTGTATACCACGGAAATCTGGGTGCTATTTGTAGGACACAGAACAATAGAGACTTTTTTTGAGCCCGCGAGGCCGCCAACTTGCGATAAAAAAACTGCCTAAGTATGGAATGACTCTTTTTTATATGTCTCATTTGTCGAAATACTTTTATATCACTCGGTCGACCAAATTGTGAAAACTTTCTTGTATAATTAAATTCTGCAATATAAATATTTAACAGTAATAATTTAGCGCAGGTCAAGCTCTGAATTTGTATATCGCGGAATTGTCAATGCTATTTGTAGAGCGCGGAATAATAGATGCCCAATTTTTTTCCCGCTAGCCCGAGAACCCCCAATCCAAAAAAGTGGCTAATTATGGAATTAATACGGAATCACTAAGGACAAAAAAACTGAAATGTTGAACCAACCAACCCACAAGTCTGCCTGTCAATTTGTATATCACGAAAGTGTAGGTGATATTTGTAGGACACGGAACAATAGAGGCTCAATTTTCAGCCCACCAGGCCGAGAACCATCGACCCTTCACGTGCCCTGGGTATATCTTCGCCTGACCACTTTTCATACTTGGGTATTTCTTGGAATAGATTTCGACATTGTTGTTGCCTTCGTACTTGTTTCCAGATACATAATAATTAATCTTTAATGCTAGTAGCCATCCTGCAGCAATCGTTGAAATTGTCATTGATGTCTGGAAGTCTGGAGAATATTTTTCATTAGTACAAATTAAACTAAGATTTGCCCAGAAGCATGTTATCCTTTCCAAGTATTCATTTCAAAGGCCACACAATATTTTTTTTTTGTACACCGACGGGTTGATGCTTTTAAGAAATTTATGATTCTTAATCTCTTTTCACCATCACCGCCACATTCACACTTTTTTCTAATTGTGCAATTAGTGAGTTGTGATGGTCACAACTCATTCTGCACGAACCCTGGAAATTGTCATTGATTAGTGAAAGGCTCGAGGAGATATTCCATTGATAGGCATTAAACCAAAATTTGCGGAGGCTTATATTATCCCTCCCTGATTTTCATTTCAAACATCATCTCGACCAAACAAAAATTCTAAATAACTTCTGGCAGCGGTTCTCTCCACACATAATAAACACATTAGGGCATAATGGCCATAGGTTCCACTATTCTAGGGCATATTGTTACTATTCATCTCCCTCTACCCAGTAGCAAAAACCGAGATGGTCCCTTGGTACACTGAGAGATATATTTCAAGCCAAAAAATTCCATCGCAACCCTGACTGGTCAGAGAACCTGCCTAGTTGTAGTCATTGCTATCACAAAAGTTGAGGCCATGAACTCCGAGACGGAAGAATATGATATGATGGACGATGATAGGACAATGGATGATGGCAATGCAGAGAATCTTCCCACTCCTATGCCCAAATTGAAATCAGCCATAACGAATGGACCTTCCTGGCTTGGTGATCGCAGTCATGACAACACCAAAAAGAGTTTCAGAAAAGAAATTGATGGTGAATGCAACAACCACTTTGCACTGCGAAAGTAGGAATTCCACAATTCCAAATTAGTCTGTTCTAGGCAGAAGAGTTTCAGTGTAAAGCAATGATATGTTGATGCTCCTAGAGATATATTTCAAGCCAAAAAAGTATTATTTACCATTTTCGGGTATCAGGTCCAAAACTCTTGCTCCTGCCACACATTTTCCTACTAGTCATCTCCTTCTGCCCAGAATGGACTAATTTGGGCCTCTGCAATTGCACGTGCAAGCTATGCTACTAACCGTTTTTGGACTATGCAGAGGCAGTTTCAGCTAAGGGCTATTCCACTTGCCTTGCAACCATTTTCATCTTCTTTTTGAGGAAAAGCTTTTGAAAAATATCAATTTTAGCAGAGGATGATTCATCGACGAGAAAACTCCAAGGATATTTCATACTGCAGAACCTGTGCCTGTGTTTGTTGCAGATACCTTCAATGTTTTGGATCGAAGAACTGGGTCCAATATCTAAGCATAGATGTACAATACTCAGTGTTTTTCTTATTTCTTTATTTTAAATGGATTTTCTATTAAAATGTTTTTGCCTTGCACTCTTCGTTGCTGCCTCTTTTCTGGGTTTAATGCATGTTCTAATTGGCATGGTTCAATGCTCTCATACTTATTCAATCTTGTGTTTACTAATACCAATGTACAATGTTGCAACAAAATCATTATTCTTCTTTCTAGACATGCAATTATTAAGTTTTAATGCTAACAACACATAATGCAATAAGTTTAATACTTGAGTTAATATGTTGCACTGATGGCAGAATGTATGAAGAACACAGTTACACGCACACGTTCCAATAAAATCTAATCTTCCACAAAACATTTACTGGAAATTAGTAGAAAAGGAAATTTAGTGGTTAAGTTGATATGTTACAGTCATGGAATAATGTATCAAGAACATAGCTACAGGCATACGTTGCAATAAAATGTAATCTTCAACAACGCATTTGCTGACAATTAGTAGATCATGGTTTTTCAACGATGGCGCTTCTTTGAAACCAATTCGCGCTTACGAAAACTGCCTTCCACCTCTCTATATTCCCACTCTTTTATTCCCTCTAGTTTCTCTTCCTGGTTACTTAATCATTTTTTTCCCGACAATGCATTGCTCCATAGCTTCGTGGATTCACGTGTTTGCATTTCCAACGATCGCTTCCCCTTTCTTTAAATTGACCGTCTAGAGTTCCCTGTTCCACAACTGGCACCCAGAGTTCCGCCATATACAAATTGACAGGTGGACTTGCACGCTAGTCGGGTCAACATTGCAATTCTACTTTTCCATGACCTCCAAACAACATTCAGAGCTCTGATATATAAAAATTGATAGATATTCAAAATTGCAACCGTTCTTAGATCATACGCTTTTCCGTATTACGGTCCACCTATCATGCCCTTTTCTGTGTTGCACATTTTTGCACTGAAAACTTTCGAGAAATACAATTTAACCATTGGGTCCTCGCATATTTAGTGGAACTATTGTCACCCCATTTTGAAGCCCGTCTGTCCTCTTTCCACTTCACCATTTGTTCGAATTTCTTTGGCAAATCGTCGGTTTGGTGGGTTGAAGAAATATTAAGTTCGTAGTCGTTGTTTCCTGTATCCGCGCCCCTTTGCAATTAGCAGTTGGCAATTACATATAAGAGCTTATTGCCATGTATGCAATTAGAAATTTCCCTGTTCCATAATTAGCCACTTTGGCGGAATTCCGCAAATATACAAACTGGTCACTCAACTGCCCCATCATGATCTCTTCTGTTTTACACATTTTGCACTTAAAAATTCTGAAACATGAAATTTCATCGTGCAACACTCGGCTGTCCTGACTATCCCTGTAACCCTTTTTTCAATATCGTCCGACCGCTTTTCAGAGCTTGCCATTCTTTCCTTGCTCTCCGCCCTCTCCATCACCTTCGCACTTGTCTATAATAAAAGAAAATAA
>ML806687.1:129786-173973 GCA_009831015.1 Picea engelmannii
TTTTGTATAAAACGCTTGCAAACTAAACCAGAATCCTGCAATTTCTAAGGCGCTCAACTTATAAATTGCAAATAGTTGCAACTCCGTGGATATCAACAGCTTTTCCAAGATATTGCTCGATTTCCAGGGAGAAAACAAGAAGAGAGAAAAAAGAAAATCCACCGCTAAAATCAACGTCTGGAACTCTTCAAAAACTGTGAAAACAAGATTCTGAGCAGAGCTCCATTTCAGAGCCAACAGACACAGCTTTAATTGGACGAGCACAAATGACCAACAGTTTCGTCAGCCGCTATGACCATCAAAGACGCCAAAGAACGCCTGTTTGGAATCACCCAGAACATTAACAATGGCCTTGTGGGTGTCCTCCATGAATTCTCTCCGACCCTTTTTGCTTGAAACCGCATAATGAAAACCCTCCACATTGAACTCCATCGCCTGCTCTACTGCGGAGAACAGCGCATTTAGGCCCGACAACTGGAGTGGAATTTGCAGCCTCTGCGAACGTTTCCTGTTTAGCGGAGGCGAAGAGCACTTGCGGGCAATCAAACCATTCTCATCCGGGACATTGACACAGAGAGAGACCGCTCTCATGACCGGGTTCTGCCCGCTCTCTCTCCACAGCAGATTCTCGTCTCTGTTGGTCAGAACAGGGCTCAGCCCAGAACCCACAAAACTAGCCTGCATGCCACTGGTTCTGGGCGTTTGGAAACCACGGTTCCATGGTCAACCTACCCATATTTCAATATCACGGAGCATTTATGGCATTTATTAAACTATAGTGAAAGTATTTAGAATTGGCATGGGAAGAAGTGAAGTCGGAAATAAGACTTCAAACTTCCCAGCCAATCAAATTGTAACAAATTGATAAATTTTTTATTAAAAAAATTATGTATATAAAGTTCCTAACTTAAACATTAGAATTTTTTCAAAAAATTGAAATCAACCTTCAACTAATGCAAAGTCAGCGATGAACTCATCCCTATACTCCCTGCCCTTGGCCTTCCGGCATGGACTAATAAGACTCACATTATTCGTATATCAAGCTCATACATTCTACCAAATTTTCATAAAAAGTATTCTAAGACTCACATTATTATTAATTCACCGAAAAAAATAGAAAGTAATAGAAAGGTTCTAGATCATATTCAAAGAGACAATCCTCTTGTTTCACCCATATGTGCTAGGTACTTATAGTCACTTTCGAGTGATCTGAAGTTTAAATTTAGACAAAGAATCTACCATCATGGTATGTTCTGGCTTGTAGATGTGATTGAAGGGAATCTAATTAAAAATGAATTTTTTATTGAATATTTCCTCATATATAGGCTTAATGAAAAAATTTCCATGCTAGACATCCCCTTATCCAATTAACAATTATTTAGAAATTCTCCATCACTTGAATTTTTTGAACTTCCCTTTGAACTACCAACGAACCATATGCTTAGCCATATTATTAGTGGTCCTTTTTAAACCTACTTGGAACTTATAAACATGAGAATCAAATAAGAACAAAATTACCCTAATTCCATCAATTGATGGATCACCTTGTGAAGGTTCATAAACAAAAAACCAAGCTCCAATTTCGTTAATAATTTTAGCCACCACAATTCTTTGGGGTTTTCCATCATTTACCTACTTACAACTCCTAGGAATGTTCATGATTTGGAATGCACAATGAATATGTGGAGGAAACTTATCTTTAAACAAACCAGAGTTCTCGACTAACCAAATTCCTTAAGTGATGAGAAGGGGGAGAGATTTGTAAGATTCAACCATTTTTTTTCCACACCAAGTATTTAGAAAAAACTCCATAGACTATCCTTCCCACATCCCTAACACTAGTCATGAATTTAATGAGCATATGAGGAAGAGATTCCTCACAAACCTTAGAGAGAGGAAAGCTACTAGGACCATACTAGCTCCTTATTTACATGTAATCCTAATTTGGAACCTTATTCCTAAGAAACACGCACATGCACACACACACACACGCACACACACACACACATTTAAAATGCACTTTAACTTCTATACTACCTTATGCCACCACTCCATATAACCTAGCCCCTCTTCCTCCCTAAGATATATGTAGCCCAACATTGGGCTATAAACCCCTCTAACAAGGTTTTTAAACCATATAATTTCATCCTTGGTTTTTTTGATATTGGCATGAATAGCCCTCAAGGAATCTATATAAGCCTCCAAGATCACATCATCATCACCAGTATGTCTTGGTAGTTGAAAATTTTCCTTAAACCCAACCTAGGAATCCTCCCCCATAATAACTCTATTTTTTTTCCCAACCATTCATAACAACCATTTTCCAATGAAAAGAAATGCCAACATCACTTCTTTCCAAATGATAAAATAATTATGAAAAGATTTGGTTAGAGATATGATCTAATCCTCAATGGTTAAAGGGTTAATATACTCTTGAAACACTACCTTACGTAAAAGACTCCTCTCCTAAATAAATCACCAAATGATTTAGTAGCTAAGGATTTGAACCCCAACAATCATTTTCCTTAGGAGAAACTAACCCAAGGGATTCTCTTTTGTCCCTTTCACATGTCCATGTAAATATGAATCTAAGTCTCCTTATATGCTCCAGAAACCATTTTGGAATAAAATACGAAGACACCTAATAACCCAAAATGACTTCAAGTATCGATTTTTCTAGTAGTTATCCACCCCAACCCTCGCTAGTAGTAATCTACCCCCCAAACCTAAGATAAACACCTATTGTTCAAGTCAAAAATTCTATTTTCAACCTTTGATATGATCCATCCCTAATATTTTTTATGTAATAATTGGGTTTTAAGTAAAATCCCAAATACTTTATGCATGATTGTATATCAACCTAATAAAAAGGAAACAATTGAGTAAAGATGATTTTTTCCTCCTCATTGATCCCCATTTAAGAGACAAAATATTTACCAAAATTAACCTACATACAAATAGAAATGTAGTAAATATCTAAAATGTCCTTGAGTTTGAGAGAATCCCGATGAGATCCACAATAGTAAATAAGATTATCATCCAAAAATAATAAATGTGAGAAAGATAAGGTTCTACCCATTTTTATCCCTTCGAAAGTCCCTAATCTTTTAGCCTTCAAAATATCCCTTCTCAATCTTTCAACTAGAGGAAGAAATAACAAGGGAGACAAAGGGCATCCATACCTCGGGCCATGTCCAAGTTTGAAAAAATTCCAAGGTAGAATTATTTGTGATATGAAACAAACCTAAACCAACAAATGGGAGTAAGACTCAATACATGCAAATAAATTTGGCAATTAACGAAGGTTAGAAATTGTTTTAAATAAATGTAAATGTGAAAGTATAGTATTAAGTAAAAAATGAGAATGTGAGAGAAAAATAGAGAACAAAATGTAATTAAAAAATTGAATAGGAAAGAAGATTGATGAATGGGAAGTGAAGGGACATGGATGTTGGCCTTTCCTTACCCCATAACTCTCTCTATTTCCTCCTTCACTCTCATTCTCAAAGGGTCTTTTTTGGGGCAAGAGAGGAGGCGTAGGAAGCCATGAATGCATTGTACAAAAGATTATCAAGATGAATAGATTGAGCCCAATTCAAAGTTATTTTTCCCATTTGGGTTCCAGGGTAAACATTGTGTTCATTAATTGATTATAGTGTTGAAGTTTTTCTTGCTCATGTTATGGATGTTTGGTTATTTTATGGCATGTGAATTAATTCTCCGTGTGTAAATGACTTTCAATAAAAACTCAATGATGTCCACCACTCAATTTATTAGTTTGGTTTCCATATTTAACTTCCAATAATAGAGGAAATAAGTCTATAGTCTACATACTCGAAGAAATCGACTAGATTTCCTCTCGATTACAATCTTATTGCTTGTGGGTGAATTCTTCTTTATCGGTCGAGCTAAATCCTCTCTGGAAAATTTCCTCTCACCCACACATCCATACGCACTGAACATTCTTGGAGGGAGTCATCCATTAATATTTAGGTCAAATTGGTCACTATCTAGCCGAATTTCTCATAGCTTGGTTGGTTTTCTTTCACTTGGGTGACTTAATTCACTTGTTGGGTGATTTAACAGTCGATTTATTCATTTTCGATGGTTTCCTATTACCCATGCGTCATATGGGATTTACTGTGGTCATACACATCTTTTGAATGAATTTGAGGTTTTCTAGTGAACTTTAGTGTAGTTTGGATGAGCCATTATTCCCTTTAGTGACTTAATTGTTTTCTAGTTGATTCATTTCCCTTGCTAGTTGACTTATTCTCTTTGGCTGGTAGATTTCACTCCCACATAGTTGACTAGTCACTTCTTAGTCAATCCTTCACTTTCCATATCAATTAACTCCATGGTCATCTTCATCTCTAGTCGATTCATCCCCTTACTTATTGAATTGGTTGTGGAGTCAAACTATGTATTGTCTTGGTTGAACTGGTTAATTATCTAGTCAAATTTTCCTATTTTATTGTCGATTTGGTCTCCCTTGATCAACTTATCTATTCATTAGGAAATTTCATAGAATTGATAATTTATATATCAATGACAGGTTGATATCATCATATCAAAAAACTTGAATAATAACCATTTCTTTGAAACACTGTGAATGGAGCTCAACGAATTTGACCTTAAAGGCATAAATAAATACAAGCTTTCCTCTGCAGGATGAAACAAAATATCGGTTGCTCGACAAAGCTTCCTAGTGATTTTGGTTATGTTGAGATTGCTTGATATGATTCTCCCTTTCTGCTAGCTTGTATGGATGCAAACAATGCTTACTACATATAGCACATAGATATCCATGAAGCTGAGGGAATGTGCCACCCTGAGGACATTTACAAGCAACAACAAAGATACAAATTGAAAAATCAACAACATGTGATAGATAGAGGTGGATTCTATATGAATACTAGACCAAAGGTGTGAAAGATCAAACATTGAATTCGATTAGTGGTTTGAATCTTGAAGGACTTCAAGATCCTGCAAGTTAATTCATACTTTTATATCTATGCTAGTGAATGCAAGAGAGAGTAAAGAGAAACCTTGAGAGACTATGATAGACAAAGGTCTTGACCTTTCACAGTACATTGAATAGATAATAAAAATAATCATTCTAGAGTGGAGGCTTCATAGATATCAGAGGTATAAAATCCATAACTAAGACAGAGTTAGATTTTCACATAGAATTCCATCAAAAACCTAAGTTTTTAGCTATTCAGGAGAACAAAGATCCTTGTACAACAAAGAGGATACTATCAACTTTTGAAAGACAAAGATGTTGTACAGGTCAAAGGAACAAGCCTAGAAGCCTTGTTGGAGACAGATAAATCTGTACAAGATTGAGAAAAAGAGAAGAAGTTTTCATCATAGTATCTGTGTTGGTGAAGCAAGTGGGCTATAATTCCCTCATTTACGGATCATATGGTATCAAAGTAGTTTCATCCTTGTCTATGGAAAGCTACTAGAATTTTGAAGAGAACATTGTAGACCTCGGGATGGGTAAAGAAAATAGAGACAAGTTGGTATACTTAAGCGCTAGCAATGCTCATATTTGGGAGGAGAATGAACACTTAAAATATAAGGTTCAGATGTTCGAAAAGAGAATGGAAGAGATGGATAAGTACATTGATACCTCTACCAAATTTATTCCATTGGTGAAGAAGAAGTTTTAAGAATTCCAGGAAATCCTCATAGTGGTCATGAAATATTGTGACAAGCACATAGAAAAACTTGTACACCTTGGTGAGAAGGTCATACAATTCGATATATGGAAAGAATATAGGTTCACTTAGATGTGGGAACAATTGCAACAATAGTTGGTGGAGAAGGAGGCCTTGGAGAAGCTCCAAGAAAATATCTAAGAAAACTAAGAAGCAAAGCCACCATCCATTTCCATTGCCTCAATCAACACCATGAATGATATCATTTCAATGATTTCACCTTTGATAGGCATTCCTAAAGAGTAGATTGGTGAATTTCAAAATCATACTAGGGGAATTATCTCTAAAATACTATGGTAGATGGGATATGATGGACAAGGGATAGGAAATACAAGACAAGGAATATTGATCCCCATTATAGTTACACCGTGGGTCAAGCATGAAGGCATAGGTGAAAAAACCATGACCATGAAGACCATTCTTTTAAAGGCCAAAGACATGTTGGAGTTTTCCTACTCATTAGGGGAAGAAGTAGAAGTCGTAAGTGAAGGTGGAATCCCACTACTACCTCAACCTTCTTGTGGTAGATTGAAGGAGGGTAGTGATGAGAAGCGATCACATACTCAATCTACACCTACACTCAAAGAAATAAGAATCGTAACATCCCCACTATAATCCCCAACTTAATTTATGGATAATGTAGATATGAATGTGGCTATGTCCAAGCGATGTAATATGAAAAATGCATTATTTGACTTTAATAGCTATAATGTGATATTATTGTTATAGCAAGATTTGCCTCACCCCATGCAATCTTGCACAAAAGGCCTTTTTCCATTTCCCTATGCAGACTTGTAATCCCTTTTTGCAAATCCCAGAGCTAAAAATACAATTTTTTCCACATATACGCACCTTGCCTACTATACAACATGCGCATACACCGGTTGCACCACTACAAGCCACGTACATTAGGAAATGTGCCCAAAATTGAAAAATAGTGTCAGGTTTCCATGTCACGTCACGAGATAAATGATCCTTGGCCTTCCATATACTAGAAACTTTTCGACTTGGCCCTTCAGTTCCACTTGAAGGCTATAAATGGGCCAATTCTGAGCTATGGAAAAGAGGAGAAAGAATTCAACTTTGAGAGCAAAGTTAATATGGAGGAATTATTCACTTCACATTGAGTTTGCATCCCTTTATCCTTTAAGTCTGAACACATTGTTCAACCCCTAAGCTCTTCCCTTACTCATTGAGAATTTCATAGTCTCTCTTACATGAGCTTGTCTTTGGTGGAGGATTGAAGTGGTGGAGGGCTGGCTGGAAGGAATTTAGTTTCTTGGTTCCAAAGCATGCCGACACGGAAGTTTGTAACTTATTCACTTTTGCTGATTACATCTTAATAGAAATACTCTTTTCTTGTCCAATTAACATCTTGAAAATATTTGAATTATTATTCCATGGGCGTATTTGTTATGAATGTTGATGGATTACGCTATTGAATGTGCTAACATCATATATTATCACCATATGCTTGAATTTCTTGGTTGTTGAGGGCTAGTTGCAGGTATATTTCATTGGACTTCATCAAGCATATGGACAACGTAGGCCTTTTATCTTGTCTTTCTATCATATTTGTTTATATATCATACTTGAGAGTAGAGTTGATTTCTGCAGTTATTTCCGTCTGTTGTGGTAAACCCCTAGCCATAGAGAGATTTTCCTCGTAACAAAATTGGCGACCATACTGGGGATTAAATCTTCTTTTTGGGGGTTTGGAGTGTTTTTCTCCTTAGATTGCTCTCGTTCATATTGATTTTTTTGTTGTATGATTGCTTGACAACATTTGTTCACTCTGGGTTTGAGTCTTTCATCCTTCTCCTTAGCTTAGCTGTTTTTTGACACATATACGCGGGTTTTTGCTTGATAGTCACGTATATATGCATGATGTTCTTCTGCAAGCTGTGTACATATGCACTTTTATTTTGAACAATTGCGTACATCAACCTTTGTTGCTTGATTGCTGGGTTTGGCGGTTGCTAGGTAGGTTTTGATGATTGTTGAGTCTTCTTGGGTCTCTGTAGTGACTGTTAAGTGTATGTGGAATGACATGAAACCTATCTTTGGTTGAATTTTTGGGCGGTGCCTTTCTCATGATCTTTTCATTTTGATTTTCCTTGTACATTGGGATGGGTATTTTTATCCTTGATATCCTATTTGGGTTATCTCTGTCTATACATAGTAGAGTCTTTATATCAAGCTATTGTTCAGTCCTTGCATTTTCATTTTTCTTATATTGAAAATACAAAAATATTAGGCAGTTTACATTGATTGGCATTTTGATCTCTTGAGACTTTGTCATTTATCTTATTGCATGTAAAGAAAGATTGCATTTTTATTTAGAATTGCAGAATTGAATTGAAAATTTCATTTTTAGGAAGCATATCATCTATTGGAAATTGAAGTTAGGACTTTGCATTGTATTCATATTCATTTATTTTACTTGTTGAGTCATAACATCACTAGTTTTATGACCACACCTTTTGAGTAAGCAAGACCATTAAAATTAATGCTATAATTTAAAATTGATTAGTAACGATTTTATTTTCTAGGGTGCACAAACTAGCTTAGGATTTAGTGCCTTGGAATAGGATTTTGTGAGTAAACTTCTCCAAGGCTATTAAATCAACATATGTGTCTGACTAAGGGAGTGGAGAAATACATTGTATAATTGGTAATATCAAGAGGCTCTGATTACAACGGAGTTAAGCACGAGGTCACTTGAGTTCGGTTGAAGGGACATTCCCCTCGATACCTTCTTAGTGTCAAATATATTTATGGGGATCTATTCATATATGGGGATCTTTCTAGTGCCCTTACCTCCATGAGAGGCATTTCTTTCAAGGTTTCGATATTTTCTACCCTGCCCATAAGGTGAACCTGACTTACGACTGTTCTCTTTTGCATCGGTTATACCGTGGATTCTTAGTTGCTTGACTTAGGTGCCACATAGGTTACTTGCAGGGGTTATTCTATAGGTACCTTGGGTCAGATAAGGGTCATACAACACACAACCTTTATGGAGGATTACCTCTCCGGTGGGATCTGAACAACTAGTTGTTAACCCCATGAGGGCCCTTATAACTGATTCTGATACCTACGATATTTAACAGGGAGTCTCAGGCCCCTCTTGGGCGAGGCATACCTACTTTAGGGAGGGAGGCTCCGTTTCATCCACATTATCCTATTTGTGTGCATATTGGCCATTGGATTATTTTGGTGTGCTCTTTGATTACTAGTTGGGGTTAGGATTTGTTTTTATATCTTGAATATTAAGTCATTGTGGAGTTAGACCAGCTTCCCCGCTGGTCTCACCACTTGTTACAATTACCACCAAATTTTGAGTCTTTTCCTTATAAAAGGTGCAGATTTATTAAACGTGGTACACACACCTCCACTTATCAGACTTGTGATTCTACAAGGATGAGTACTGAAATGAGTCATCAAAATACTGGGAGCCCCTCGACTCCCATACCTACTATAGTTAATGGCACCCCTTCGACTTCTGCAACCACAATGGTTGTAGTGCCGAAGAAACTTATCATCATTGTTGGATGTCCTATAGTGAATACTCAACCTATTGCCACGAACCCATTTGGGTCTCCTGGTGACTCACCGGGCTATAATGTTCAGTCCATCTCGATGGCCTCTAGTCCTTTTTCCTATGGTATGCCAAATTTTACTTCACAGTTTTCAAACTCCATCCCAGCTACCGGCCCTAATGCTAGCATTGGACTTGGGGGAACAACTCCTTCTTATTCTCTGTTTTCGTTTGGTGGCTCTCAGATCCCTCAAATGACTCCTACCATGGGAGGCATTCCTTCTTTTAACCTCGAGTCTAATACTGTTGCTTCTGGGTGGAGTAACCAACCTGGCGGACAAGCTTCTTCTCAAGTTCCATCCTTTACCCTCACCTCCTCAGTTCCGATTCCAACCAACATGTTTGGAATGACAAATCCACCTTTATCCTCCGGATTCACACCTGGAGGAGGTCAGTTTCACACCTTGGGAAACCCCCAACCCGGAGCCACTCAAGATGGGGGCAGTTTTTATAACCCTCATCAGAACATTCCTACTGGAATGATGCCCAACAAACCTCTTATGAATCATCCTGGAGGAGGTTCTTACAATCCCAGACAGGGCCATGGTGCTTACCAGAACCCTGGATGGGCTGCGATTCCCCAAACACAATCTTTCCAGTGATCTTGGGGCCAAATGATGCAACCCCTTCTCCTTTTTCTGGCCACGCTCAACCTGCCAAACTTGTCTAAGTTGATGAAAGACCGTGTGTGTCATGATCCTACATGGACCCCTTTCCCACCAAGATTCCTCCGAACATTCTGAAATTCAAAGGAAAGAATGTCGAGGATCTTGGTGATCATGTTACCACCTTTCACTTATGGTGCTCTTCAAATTCCCTTAACGACGATTCCATTATGTTAAGATTATTTCAATGCACCCTCATAGGGGTTGTCGCGAAATGGTATATTGAGCTACCTAGGGGGACATACGGGACCTTTAGTCAGATGGTGTTAGTTTTCCTTAACCACTTCCAATTGTTGGTTCGTTATGATGTTGGCCTAGAACTTTTGTCGACCTTACGCCATAACAAAGACACTCATATCTCGGATCACATCCAGGAGTGGCATAGACTGAAGAGGTTGATAAAGACCTGCATACCCTCGAACTTCTTGTTAGAATGGTTCCTTAAGTCTTTACAACCTCCTATTTCGAAGGATTTTGATACATCCGGGGTTACATATGAGGAAGAAGAAATATTCAAATCCCAACAGTTAGATATTATATATTCTCACTATGGGATGTTATACCAGATTCTTCCGGATGCACCGAGGTCAAACTATGACACTAGACAAAAGCCCAAACCTCATGCCGATGGCATTGTAGGCTCGATGACAAGCCATTTGAAAGAGTTGTCTCTAAACCAGTCCACAGGAGGGCCAAGTTTGTCCGTGTCTTCCAATCCTACTCAGTCGGTGGATGTACATTCTGTGCAATCTTCTACCGTCCCAAATGGTAACCAAAAACCAGGTGGGAATAATAATAAAGGATGTAACAATAATCGTAAAGGTGGGAAAAATAATAATAAACCCAAGGACAATGGTAATAATGAGAGGATGAATAATAATGTTGGTGAGGGAAAGAAATAAGGGCATAAGGTGAAATTTCCCTTTAATATTTTTACAAACAATCATCTTACTCATTTATGCCCCAAACTTGCAGAAGTTGTGAGGCTCTTATCTCTACCGCCCGTTGTGTTGACGACTCCTTTTCCACATAACCAACACATGGCATCGAGCTCCTCAAATGCCAGAAATGTGGCCGGTGGGAGTCAAAACCCACCAACACAAGATGATGACCATTTGCGCATCAATATGGTCAATTCTCATGTTAATGTAGCCATCCGGTCTCGCGATTATAGTTATCCATAAACTATACCTGGTCTAAAATCTCCTCCTCCTCCGGAGACGCCCTTATAGATCGAAAAACTAGAGCCAGTGCCTCGTATTCTGAAAGGAGTACTCAAGCGCTCTACCCACAATCCAAATTATAGAGTCGCCCATAATTACTCTATTGTTGAGGACCTGGATCAAACCCCTTGTGCGATGTCAGCCCTGGATGTACTCCAGATGTGTCCTTCATAGAGGAATCTCTCACTATCTGCATTAGGAGCTCTAGACCCGAGTAGCTCGAAAGTTATCAAGTTTGACGTCATAGATGTGAAGCCTCTCTTTCCTTACCATGTGGCATTCCAAATCCACTTGGGTTACTCGAACTATACCATCAAGTGTGCGATTGTTGATGAAGGTGCTGCAACATGTGTGATGTCCCTGATGTATTGGAAAGCTCTCAACGCTCTGACTCTCTCTCAATCTCTGACCATGTTGACTACTTTTGACGGTCGTTCATTCCGCCCTCATGGTATTTTTCCTGTATTTTTGGTCTAATTAGGTGGGAAGACAATAGAGGTGGATGTCGAGGTGGCTGATGCACCCCTCTATTATAACTTGTTACTAGGACACAATTGGACTTATGCTATGATTTTCGCCGTATCATCCATCTTCCGTACTCTTTGTTTCCCTCGTGGTGGGAAGATCGTGACAGTCGACCAATTATTCTTTGCATATGCTAGCCCCAGTGCATCTGTTGGACCGTCGATCCCCGTGGTCAACAATTATCAGTTGACAACTGAGAATATCGGTGTCAGAATGTATTCCTCCCTTATGGTACCTTCAACTTCATGGCAACGATTCACCATGTTTACACCATGTCCAGTAGGCCCATTTTGTCATAGAGGTCTGTTCCTTTCTGCACTTCCTATTTTAACGATCCTTGGAACCTACCTTCCTCGACTGCATCTAGTGAAGGTCAATTGCATGCTGGAATGGCCATGCCACTATTGGCAACAAAGATAGAGTATCAATTTGTTCTTGACTCTTCCACCGATCTCGATCCTATTACCTCGCAGATGGACGAGAAGGATCATGTTATTAAGCCCATTTCGACCACTTCTTCATCTTCTTCACATGACTGCTTCGATGAGAATTTTCCCTCGGATGAATATATCATCGAGGCCATGAATGGTTCTGACAAACCTTGGGATGATATGCATCATCTCTCTTATTTTCTCCCAGAGCTTGCTAGAATCGAACAAGACGACGTTCGATCTACTCTGAGCGAGATAGTCGGTCACATCATAGTTCCACTTGATACACATAACATTTATGCTAAAGGAAATATGGTGAGCATCTCTCCTATCGTCATGATCGATATCTCTCGTACCCCTGGCAAGATTGAAAATGTACACATCGGTGCAGATTATTCGCCGGAAGAAATCTTGATCTACACCGAGCTCTTCAAGGAATTTCAAGATGTATTTTCTTGGTCATATGAAGAGATTCCAGGAATCAACCCTCGAATTTTCAAGCATGATATTAGAACTTACCCAGATTCTAATCATGTTCGACAACTTCTTAGAGTTGTCAATGCCTGGAAGGCCCCTACTATTAAGGGAGAGGTAGAGAAATTGCTTAATGCTAGATTTATCTACCTGGTTCCCTTGACTGAATGGCTATCCAATCCCATTCCTATGGATAAGAATCAAGGAACCATCTGTGTATGCATGTATTTGCGTGACCTGAACAAAGCCTATCCTAAATACAACTTCCCGATACCTTTCATCGATCAGATTCTTGACGAGTGTGCAGGAAGCGAATTTTTTTCTTTCATGGACGGATTTTTAGGTTATAACCAAATTCAAATTAAACCTGAGGATCAACATAAGATGAAATTTATTTTTCCTTGGGGTACTCTTGCATACTAGAAGATGCCTTTCAGCCTTAAAAATGCCAGAGCAACCTTCCAACGTGCTATGACCTTTGCATTCCATGATCTTAAGCATATAGTCGAATCTTATCTTGACTATCTTGCTTCTCACTCTCATAAGAGAGCGGATCACCATAAGCACCTTTGGATAGTTTTTGAAAGACGTCCTCATTATAGAATCCGGTTGAACCCTCATAAATGCATCTTTTCTGTTAGGTCTGGACGTCTTCTAGGATTTTTTGTCTCTGAGACCGGGATCATGGTAGATCCGTTAAAGGTTGATGCAATACTTAGATTTCCTCCCCCGCGCACTATTCGAAAACTTCAAGGTTTACAAGGGAAAGCTAAATTTTTACGTTAGTTTATAGTAAACTATGCCAATATTACTAAGGGTTTCATGCATCTTTTGAAGAAGGACACCCCTTTTATTTGGGATGAGCGGGCCCAGGAATCCTTCGATGCTTTGAAGAAAGCCTTGGTATCGACGCCTCTATTGAAGTCTCTTGACTATAGTAGGGATTACTTTCTTTATGTTGTTTCTTCTAAAGAGACGATTGGTATGGTTTTGGTTCAGGAGGATGACGAGCTTCGCGAGCACATCATCTACTATCTTAGTCAAAAATTAATTGGTCTCGAGCTCAAATATTCTCACCTTGAAAAGATAGCTTTGGTTGTCGTCCACGCAGTCCAATGATTATGCCATTATATATTTATTTGAAAAACTACTGTGGTTGCCGATGTCAATCCATTTCAATACATCCTTACCGGGTGTATCATAGGGGGAAAATACAATGAATGGATTGTCATTTTACAAGAATTTGATCTCGATTTCGCTTCTGCGAAATCCAAGAAATCACTAGTCTTTGCACAATTAATATCCGACTTCCCATGATTGGATGAATATGTTATCCATGTTGATTCATTCGCAGATGGACACATTTTCCTTGTCCCTTCATCAGACCCGTGGTATGGAGACATTGTTCTCTATCTTCAAACTTTGAAGTTCCCTTAGCATCTCATGTGAGATGATCGACGACGTGTATGATACCAAGCGAAGAATTACATTATCGTCAGTGACATTTTGTATTGTCAAGGAATAGACAATATCCCACGTCACTGTTTAGATCACGAAGAATCCAAGTCAGTTCTAAACGATTGCCACAGTGGGGCTTATGGTGGTCATCTATCTCGGCTTGCGACAACCCAACAAATTTTGCGAGCCGATTATTTATGGCCATCTATATTTAAAGATTGCATTGAAGCAATTAAGAAGTGTCACCCCTGCTAGGTGTTCACTCAGAAAATGCACTCGCACCCAACCCCTTTCCATCCAATCATTACTGTCGGTCCCTTCACCAAGTGGGGGGTGGACTTCGTGGATTGCAACCCAACTTCGGTTGTCGGGAATCAACACATTATCTTGGCCATAGATGATCCAGGTGGATATTGGTGGCCACCCACCTTTTCCAAATGGCTCAAAACAACTTTCTGACAATTTTGACAATTTACTATTTTTAGTAGGTTTTAACTTTTGGGGCCATTTTGAGGGCCCAAATGAATTTTTTTTGAGATTGAGGTTCTCAATGATAGCTGAAGAAATTATTGAGCCCCCAAAATGAATCTCCTCGACGATACCTTTCCAACGATCTATCACACGCCTAAAACAGAGGTCGTATGCAAAATTTACGACCCCGGGAAGTTGATGTACTCACTTACCCAAACGGGGCCCACATGACTTTTGGCGCTTCATCTCCCAGGGTTAGGTTTTTGGATGTCTAGGGTTTTGGGCATTCCTTCTTATTGTAAAAATGCCTTCAAATCCTCATTGTAATTATCTTCTTGCGAATGCGAGTAGCCCTCACATCTCTTCTCAGAGATTAGCTATCACCATTCTAGCGAGTCTTCCACTCTATATTTTTACAGTCTCTGTACATTTCTTTCATTAATAGAAATCGTGTATTACTGTATATCTGTGTTTATGGTTGCATCTTCGATACATTTCTGTTATATTATTGAATATCTGCAATATCTCTGTGCATTTATTTATTATATCTCCGATCTCATTTCGTGCCGAAAATAATCCGGATCAATAGACTACTTTACTAAGTGGTCCGAGGCCATGCTTACAGTTAAATCTGACTGGAAGATTGTCGCCTTCTTTGTATTCAATCAAATTATCGCCAGGTTCGGTATCCCGAGTGAGATTGTCACTGATCATGGCAGTCACTTTTAGAATGAAATGATGGACGAGATAGCATCCAAACTGGGGTTTAAGCATGGTCATTCTTCCCCTTACTACCCCCAGGAAAATGGAAAAGTAGAGGTTGTCAACAAGTCTCTCAAGACTATTTTGCAGAACTATTAGCCAGAACAAATATGATTGACATATTATGATATATCCCGCACTTTGGGCATACCGAACCTCGGTGAAGAATGCCACCGAATTTTATCCTTTCCAGTTAGTACACGGTGTGGAGTTGATATTACCTATTGAATGAAAAACCCCTTCTCTTATATTGGCAGTCAAACTCCTCCCCGACACTTACGATCTCGAGCGACACCTCGTACACCTAGAGATCCTTGATGAGCAGCGTCGATACGCCTCTATGACTATCGAAGCGAATAAAAGACATGTCAAGGTCCAATACAATAAGTCTGTCTGTCCTTGGTTGTATGCTAAGGGTGACTTGGTCCTTTTATATGATCAAGCCAAAGAACCACTGGGGGCAGGTAAGTTCAAACCCATGTGACACGGTCCCTATATCGTGTGACGTGTCTTAGAAAAAGGAGCCTATGAATTAGAATATTATTAAGGGAACATGTTGGTCGAGCTCAGGAATGGGATCTACTTGAAAAGATATTATGCTTGAGCCCCAATCTTAGGTGTAACTCTTTGTATACTAATGTAATTTAGTGTATATATCTTTTCCCTTTATTTTTTGTCTTCAGCTTGCTTATCACGTTTTCCCTTGGTTGGAAGATGTAAACGAAGTCTTTGGTCTACTTAGGATTTGCAGACGGAGCCAGTCGTTATACACAGAAGTTGGATTCTGTCGCTTGGGTGGTTTACTCACCCAAGGTCTACTGCTGTCTTCAGGTGGTGTATGCCTAGGGCCATCCATGAATAATGTGGTCGAATATAGCGTCGTTATAGAACTTTTGCATGATGCCATTTCACACGGTATTCTCTCTTTGGAGGTTCTCCTAGATTCCTAGTTAGTAGTATGTCAGTTGAATGGCAGTTACCATGTGCGTGACCCTACATTACTTCGACGATTCCTTCAAGTACACCTTTTAGAACGACAGTTTGATTTTATTAATTATCATCACATATTTAGGAGTTCTAATTATGTATCTGATGTTTATGCTAATTTCATTTTAGATTGGAATTTGTCACATAACTAAAGCAAAGAAAACATTCTAATCAATGTACACATGGTAATATAAGTAAACCTGAAGAACCATGTTTTATATATATTTCAAAAAATATGATGCTTATAGTACAAAATTGGGGCCAACACCCTCAATACACATATACAACCGATAATAAAAAATCCATGACATCTACGCATGTGGCACTGGATGTGTGTCATGATAAAAAACTACGATGTTTGTGAGACGCTGAAAGAGTCACACCTAAGCTCTGGGCATGCCAACCACTTGCTGATGCATGGCCTCTAACAGATCCTCTACCTGAACCATCAGAATCCTATGTGTCAAACGAGACAGGTTTCCTTGCACATTTTGACATAATCTCTCTGCTTCTCCTCCTGCCACCTCATCTCCCAGTGCCTCCGACGATGTCTTGGAAGCCCGTCCGACCGTTGTGGACCTGCGTCTGCGTCACACAAGTGTCTAGTTAGTACTTAAACATCATCCACAAATATTTTTGTTTTACTATACAAAAATACAAAAAAATGAAATATTTAAAAACTTTGACATACTTATGTCCCCGTAGGTGGTCCCTAGTGGCAATGGCATGTCAGGGTCCCCTTTGATGTCAATCCATGCATAGGGGTAGTCATCCAGATAAATGACCCGTCGTCTCCACCTGTAAAAGAAATAATCATTGTAGGGTGTGGGAACCCTACCTCCCCCCTGTCATTTTATCACCTCGGTCCACTGTTCCATGGTTGGATCGCAAGGTCCTCAAGGAATGATCTCAAATCTAGGTCCCAAACCTGGAACCCACTCAAAGAAAAAGCTACACAAGATGGATGCAAACCCAAAGTTCCTCTTGTCACCCTATTTTCATTCTGTCAACTGACTCTTCATATTAGCCAGTAGCGAGGTGCACCAATTGTACACCATGGGTTTCAAATACTATACGGAGTAGAACATAAGCGACCTCGATGCCTAGTGTAAAACATTTGATCCTGTGATCCAGGTCAAAACGAGGACAACAATCTTGAGGCTTAGATTTTTTATCGCTCGGAGGGGGAGTTGACTCCCGACCTTCTTGACCCCTGCTATACAATGAGCATCTATGTACTCTTCTATATTCATACCACTCCCAAATCCTTGGGCTTTGAGGTTCACCATCTCACCTCGATGCGACAACCCTATCAAGAAATATATATCCTCGACTTCAATCCTTAATGGTTTCCCATCAAGGTTGAAGCTCTCATTGTCTGGATCCCTCACGAGCAACTGTAGCAACCTCACATGGCCCCTCATCCCTTTGATTTCCCAAAAATTGTACAACCCACATCTTTTCAAGGCCATTTGGGCCCCCACATCTCTTTCCACCACAACATCTACCTCCTCATGTTACCTTTCCCTCCATTCTAGCACCATCCTTCCATAGAAACATCACTTTTTGAGTTATTAACCATCAAAAACCTTGTTTACAGACATATATGCAGGCTACAACATTCACAATCACATATAGGGCTAAGTATACGCAATCTTTATTTTATACAAACACGTATAACCTCGCGTATACGTGACCCGATGAATGGCAGCTCGTGTACACCTAAATCTCTAATTTGCGCCTTAAATAACTTAAAATTTGAAACCTAAATAAAAAATTGCAATCCAATAGAAAGGAAGAGGAGGGGAAGAGGAATTACCTAGTCTAGACGGTCTTTGATTCCATCACTCGATGCTCCCGCAATCATCAGTTGAAGATCAGAGTTAATTTGGGCAAAAATTCACTATTTGGGTAAAAATGTCAAATGACATAGTAAAATTTGGTTTTTGTTACTATTTATAGCAGTTTTTACCCACTTTACATAGTTTCGGATCGTATTTTCGTTTAATGGACTAATACAACAGTGGATTGAGTTGGTTTTTGTAGTTTTCGCCAGGGATTCTTGTGGGTTTTAGCATTATGTTGACTGTTTGTAACTACAAACATGTATTTTCGCTACCCAACATATAGGATAGGTATCCGTTCCATCATGCACATTTGCATTGTCCTATAACTGTCACTCATATTCCTTAGGTACGAAACCATTTTTTAACGACATAGAACCCTCCATCTGCTACAAGACCTGTCGTTATCAAATGGTAGATACTTACCAAACATTGGTACCCTAGTTAGATCCTCTGCTCCATTTAGTGCCGATGCCAAGATTTTTTCCGTAGGACCGAGAGTCCCTTATAGCTAATACATGAATTTATGCTGAGCCTAATTTCTCACTCATAAACATGCTGACCTATACCTAGAAGACCCCTAAGCGGGTTTGATTTAATCTCTTTTCTGACTCATCTAAAAAGCGAAAATATGGTCGAGTGAATTTGTGCCTTTCACACTCGTTAAATTGGACTTGAAAGGTTGTGAGTCTTACTTAAGCTCTTTTCTGACTCGTTTTCAAAAAGAGAAAATATTTCCGAGTGAATTTGTCTCTTTCACACTCGTAAATTGGATTTGAAAGGACGACTATTTGGTACAACTTTATCCCTTTTTCACACCAAGTAGACTAAGATTATGAAAAATGACATATATTGGCATTAAGTTGTGATTGCAATTCATGCCCTTGCTTGCATTATTGAGCCTATTGTCGGTTCTCTCTTTGTGTTGTAAACCATTTTCCTTAGTATTTTTGCATCCTCCACCAAGCATAGTCTCGTTTATATCCTTTGCAACTTGACACCCTATACCCAGGAGGGAACATTCCCCCGAGTGTCCATCTCCCGCATGCACCTCCTTGCATTGAGCATAGGTATGTTCCACTGCTGGAACTAGTTTTTCTTACTTGCGACACTCGTTTCCTCCTCTGTATCATAGCATTCATTTGACTATGAAAAAACAAAAAAATACGGGCATGAAGGGAGTATTATCTTATATTGGCAGCAATTGTCTCTCCTTTGAACATAGCACAAAGTTGTTGAGTCCACTTGTCATCATAATTTTGGGTTTAGCATGGCCTTAGGAAGCTGAGCTCGTTACAGAGAGTTTTCTCCCCTGACTAGTTACTCTTCCATTGCCTATAAAGAGTTTGATTGATGCCTCCTGCATCTCATGGTTTCATCATTGATTCTATGCTTCCAGAGTCTTCAATATGTCTCATTCTCTTGTTCAAAGGATGTTTATCAACATGTGTCGACCATTCCTTAGAACTCTTGACTTTGCATGTCGACCATACCCTTAGTTTGTCTCAGAATAACATGAATTTGTAGTCCTGTTACGCACCTTGGTCCTACTTTCCTCATTGGTAGGTAACCTTGAGCCCATCAGTTGACATTTCATCATTGGTCATTGACTGGGTGGTTTCCCTTGTGTTCGACGGCAAGAGATATATTCACACATTGGGATTCATGCAGTGTCTTGGATTCCATTAGCCTTCTTGGTGGTTTCCTCGCCTTTTTCAACAGTTTTCCTCATTGGCTTCTATTCAGAGGGTCTTTTTCATGTACCTCTTTCATGTGGCACACAAGAAAGACACACATGGTCGTTGGTTCCTGAACACGTTCTTCGTCTGATTTCCTCCAAATCATCAAGCTCCTGCTTTGTACCTCGTGTTGAATGATGAGAGATGCCTTAATTCTCTCCTTTCAGCGGGTCTCCTTCCATTGACTTTAGCTCATCTATTCAGGAAACGAGGCCTAGAGTCCTATGAGTACCTAGAGGTTTGCAGTCATTAGTGGCAGTTTCTCTCACCATCGATAGTTGGGAATACATCAATGTCTCCTGATCGATGGATTCTTCAAGTGTTCGACCCCAACTCCTTTATTCACACTTGTAAGAATGTATTTAGTGGCTTGATACCTACTTTCATCATCGATAGGTTGTCTCACGTTTGTTAACATTATACCTCAATTACTGGTAATCAAACGAAGTCTCACAGTGTTCAAACTCAACTCCTTTATTCACATGATGTAGACTTGCACCTTTGGCGGATTGTGTAGAAGACTTGAAGACATCAGTGTGTAGCCGCAACTTTCCTGAGATGTTTCTACCTTTTCATTGGACCAGTACCTATGTGACTTAAATGATCATGGGAGATGACATTGTACTCCATTGTATACATATATCTTTAGATTGATTTTGAGACTGGTTTTACTGGGCCTTGTTCGTGACTATGGCAACCTTTGGAGATCTATACCAAAGAATTAAAAAAAACAAAAACTTGACAATATGGCACTGCACCCTAGCTAGACAAATAGAAAACAACATAATGAAAACACAACATTTGAGATCAACTAGGATGATTCTTCTATGATACAAAATTTAACATGATTTCCCTAACTGACAAGAGCTTATGGTCTAACCAAGCGAAGTCAAAAATTCACAGATTGCAGGTCTCAAGTTCCATACTTGCTAGCAATAGTGACAATATTGAGGTGGCCAATAAACATGCAAGTTATTGTTTGCATCTGAGGGCATCCTTAAAATACCATAATTTATAAAAGTCTTATAAGGCCCTGACAGAAGGATCAACCGAAAAAAGCCATGATTAACACAGAGTTGGTCATTTAAGGCCAATGCCATAAATTTTTTTTTATCAGATCCCGAGCGGGGTTCGATTGCACGACGTCGGCGGTTGATCTCTCGGTCCAGCTGGTTCTGCTCATGTCGGCTGGGTATTTCAACGGTTGGGTGATGATATTGGTGAGCGTGGACTCCTTTCCGGCGCCCTCAAACGGAGTCCGACTGAAGAGCATCTCGTAGAGGAAGACTCCCAGTATCCACCAGTCCACGACACTGTCGTGGCCCTTGCTAGATATGAACTCGGGAGCCAGGTATTCATGGGTTCCCACGAAGGATTTCGACCGGGCCTCTGTGGGTCGACTATCAATTCCGGCCGGAACTCGCACATAACTTGATTTTTCTTTTGCTGTTATTTTTTCCAGAATGGGAACATGCAATTTCTTCTAGGTGTGAAGGAAACAACAAAATTTGACGATGATAGCTTTCTTCTATAATTTGTGGTTGTGGAAGGAGTCATGTTCTTCCATAAACTGTTTCAATGTTCACCCTCTTCCCGTGTTAGATTATTTTATGTGGGTGGAGGTTCTTCCCGTGTTAGATTATTTTATGTGGGTGGAGGTAGAAACCTAGAAGCTGATAAGTTCAGATTGCACTGCGTTTTTTCCAAGCTACAGTGCCTCAAACTTGAAGTCTTAAGTCAAATTTGTGGCCAAGTACAGATTGCACTGTGTTTTTTCCAAGCTACAATGCCTCAAACTTGAATTCTTAAGTCAAATTTGTGGGTTTTTTTTCCAGTATAGTGTAAACTTGAAATCTTAAGTCAAATTTGTGGGTTTTTTTTTCAGTACAGTGTAGGGTAGATCGAGACGGTCTTGGTTGTTGGAATTGCAAACTCATAATATGCTTTTCACAGTTTATTTTCATGTTGGCTCCCTGATCAACTACCTCTCTTGGACCTCCCCACATAAAAATTATTCTTAAGCCTGTAGATTTAGATTGATTCAATCATCCAGTTATAAATTTTGTCAAAAGTTGTAGCAGTTCGGGTGTAGAAGAGAGAGGATTGTCGATGCGGTTGACCGGAGGAGAAACGAATAATAACATGAACAACAGGTCCATTTCAAGAACCCTTCTCAACAACAGCGCAGAGGACATAAGCGATGGCATAGATTGGGAATTGAGGCCCGAGGGAATTGAAGAGAGATGCTGCAGATGGGCCTATGATTAAGGTTAAGGTTTCCCATGGCTCATACCAGCATGAAGTTTCGATTCCTGCACATGCCAAATTTGGCATTTTTTCTACCCCACCTCTTTTTTTTCTTTGTTTTTTATAAAGGTTGGATCAGAATAAAACATTTATATATTATAAGTCCCTCTGCTTTCCTTTCTTCTCACCAAATTTCAGCAATACATCCCCTCTAGTTGTAATTTATCATAAAATATTTCAACTAACAAACTCTGTTTCTAACAATGAGTGAGTGTCTTCATTAGTTATGAAATTGATTGGTTTTAAAGTTTTATGTAATGTTTTAATTGATTTTATTTGATATCTTGATGCAACTTTAGAAATTGGAAAGATCAAGATTGGTATCAATGGTAATTACTTTGACATGTTTTTGTGGTTTTCCGCCTTTTTGGTTGTTTTCAAACAGTTTATTTGGCCATTTAATATTATAGCTTATTACATGGTGTGTATGTTGATCGCCGCATAACAAATTTGTTGGCGCATTTGGCCATGCTTTTTTTTTTCCACGAGAAAAAATTGCGCTTTATATTCAAAAGAGTATAAATGTGTACAAGACGGAGTTCAAAATACATCAGCTGATTCAGACAAAGCCACATCAAGATGGGACCAATGCCAATGTCTAACAACAACAGAAACATATAGCCAAATAGCCACAGATCTGATAGAACTAAAAAGAGATCCTTTCAAAGATTTAGCTTATATGAGTTGCCTTCATGTCCGTCCTCCCAGAAAGTATAGAAAATTTGGTTCGGGGGAAGGTGAAGGGCTTGTTTCGAGAGTGCGTCGGCTTCTTGGTTTGCTTCCCGGAAAATATGCTGGAAGGTAAGTTTCCTGAAGGGGAGAGTTGCGTCTTTGGTCCGTTCCTTCCAGCTGTTGAGGGCAGCCACTTGGAAATCTGCCACACCTTTCAGCCAGTCGATGATGAGTTTGGAGTCACCGAGTAGCAGTAAAGTATCTGTGTGCCTAATAGCCAAGATAAGCGAGGTCCAAGCACCAATGAGCTCCGCCTTGGTGTTAGAACCCTGTCTGCAATTTATCATCCAGCTAATTCTCGAGTGGGGATTTAAAATCAATTTTCCCCCTGCGCTACAAAGTTCGCCTCCCTGTTGAGAAGCCCCATCAAACCAGGCCACCGCAATGTCTGTAGGGATGATGCTTGGCTGCCGAATAGGTTTGTCCTGTAGAGTTCTAGCAGAAATGATTGTTTCAGAGAGGATGAGAGATAAAGTGTGTTGAGTTGAGGGCGTCTTATCGGTGAATATGGAGGCGTTTCTAGACAGCCAAACTTGCCAACAGATATGAAGAGGCAGCATATGATGGGTGGTGGAACTGTGGATCCAGTTTTGAAAACAAGTAAGAAGACTTGATCCAATCCAATGGTTTGGTATGTTTAACGCTGCCGAAGTTGCTGTCCACAGTTTTTTGGTGAAAGGGCAGAGCATGAAGACATGGAGGGAGGAATCGGTGTCTTGAGCACAGAGGGCGCATCGACTTGGGCCATGCCAGCCGCGCCGTTGGAGGTTGTCCCAGAAGAGTAATTTCTGTTCCAGCAAGAGCCACGAGTGAATCTTGTATTTTAAGGGGCAAGTGGCTTTCCAAATCTTCTGTCTCCATGGTGGAATGGAGGAGTTCCAAGATAAGGCAGCCAAAGCATTATAGACGTTTTTTGCTGAGACTCTGCCCGATCGATCGCCCCCTGTCCAGAGAAGAGAATCTGCCTTCGTCTTCAGGTAAATGCCGGATGCTGTGAGTAACTGAGCGTAAGAGTCCCATTCTGTCCGATGTTCCGGATTGAGGTGCAGGTCGGATCCACAAAGCCAGGAGTTGCCGAGAGAGCCTGAAATAGAGGCGCTGTAGAAATGATGTAGATAGATGAGATTTTTGCTGCGGAGATGTGCACGAAGAGGCGAGGAGAGAAAAGCCTTGTTGCCAAGATCTAGAACACAGTCACGGCCGACTTCAATTAATCGACCATCCCCTGGATCCCACGAGAGCCACTTTAAGATTATTGGGAGCGAGGCAGAGAGCTTTTTCCACAAATGTGAACCTGATAAAGGTTGAGCTTCTGCGAATCTGAACCATAAGTGGACAGGTAACTGATGTAAGTATTTTGCTCTGATTACAGAGCTCCAAAGTCCAGGGGTTGTTAGAATTCTCCAGAAGGTATTTGTTGAGAGAGCCAATTGAAACATTGGCAGATGTTTGAGGCCCCAACCTCCCAACCTCTTTGGTTTCGAGAGAACCTCCCACTTGCAGAGATGAAAGCTTCTTGTTAACTTGTTTCCGGACCAAAGAAAAGTGAAAATGTGTTGTCGGAGCGACTTTAAGACAGTGGCCGGGAGTTGTGCTAGAGCCATCCAGTACACTGGTAGGCTTTCCAGCACCGCTTTGATCAGAATGAGTCTGCCTCCCATAGAAAGATATCGGTGCTTCCAGTTTAGAATTCTTTCTCTGAAATTGTCCACGAACCAAGACCAGTCTTTTGAAGAGTAGCTGGAGGCTTTTATGAAGAAGCCTAAATAATGGAAGCCGTCTGCCAGATCTTTGCAGCCAATGCCAAATAAATCACTTATGTCCAGCTTTAGTGGGTCCTGTGTATTTGAGAACATGAAAGTGGATTTGGAGGCATTGATTTGAAGACCTGAAACGTCACAAAAAGATGAGAGGATCGAATGTATAATAGACCATTCAGCCAAATTAGCAGAAGTCAAGATTAGAACGTCATCAGCAAAAAGGATATGAAGGATGTGAGTTTGTCCAGCCACTTTGATGCCTTTCAAGAGGCCCTCCGCCTGTTTGTTCTTTAGTAAAATGCTGAGGGCTTCTAGAATCAAGATGAAGAGCAGGGGAGAGAGTGAGCAACCCTGTCTGAGGCCTCTCTCGCATTTGAAGGGCTTAGTAGCTTCTCCATTGATTAAGATGGCCAAAGAAGCAGAGGTGATACAGCCCAAAATCCAGTTTGTAAAAGGAGTACCGAAACTGCTCTGAATAAGAATGAGATGAAGAAAGTTCCAATTAACGCTGTCGAAAGCTTTTTTTAGGTCCAACTTCAGGAGGATGGCATGCTGCTTTGTTGTTTTGATGGAGTGGATGCATTCTTGTGCCACTCCCACCGCATCCAGGATCTCTCTGCCTTTGAGGAAGCCAAGCTGTTCTTCAGAGAGCACCCTGGAGAGAAAGGGTCGGAGTCTGATGGCAATGAGTTTAGAGATGATTTTATAACAGAGATTACAAAGTGAGATAGGGCGGAAGTCAGAAAAATGCCTCGGCTGATTAGCTTTTGGAATCAATACCACGAAGGTTTTGTTCAGGTGAGAGCTAACCACCCCTCTTGTTTTCGAATCTTCAATGACTTCAAGTAAGTCTGGACTCATTAGCTCAAAGAAATGTAGGAAGAGCTCGACCGACCAGCCGTCGGGTCCGGGGCTCTTCTCTTTTTTGAAACTTTTGATGGTCTCAAGAAGTTCTTCTTTAGTGCAAGGTGAGTGCAACGAATTTGCTTCTGTTGGAGTAATCAGCGTAGGGAATAAGCTGGCTACAGCTATCTGATCTGCAAGTGAAGGGGCAGGGGGAGCTTGGTAAAAAGATTTGAAATGAGAGTGTGCTGCCAATTTTAACTCGGTCTGGGAATGAATGAAATTTCCAAAGTCATCTTCAAATGCCCAAATTTGTTTTCGAGATCTCCGGGCACAAGCAACCTTATGAAAAAAAGTGGTATTTTTATCCCCACTCGCCAGCCACAACAGCCTACTCTTCATGCGCCAACGTTCCTCCTCTTCACGTAGTAACTGTTTGCGGGCCTCTTCCAGAGATCTAATTTTGCCGGCTAGATCCTCACAGCACGGCTGCTGTAGCTGTTGTTTTAAAAGGTAAACCAGCTCGAGTTCAATGCTGCTAAGAATAGCTTGTTCACTGTCTTTTTTATCTTTCAGCCAATTAATTGAGAGATATTTTAAGTGACTGAGTTTTCTGAACAGATTTCCCTGTGCGTCTCCAGGAATGACCAGGGAGCCGTCTGACCAAACAGAGTTGACTAGATTGATGAAGGATGGTTCCTTCAGCCACTGTGCATTGAATTTAAATGGGTAGCCTTTGGCTCCACGTCCTTCTCCAATTTGTAAGCAGATCGGCGAATGGTCTGATAAAAAAGGAAGAATGTTCCAAGAACGGCTACTGTAGGAAGGAAGAAGTAGACCTTCAGCAATTAAGAAACGGTCGAGTCGTTTGGAGATGTGCGCTGATCCAAGTCTTCCGTTCCTCCATGTTGGCAAGATTTCCGGGGGTTTTAAGTCTATAAGACCATTTTTATAAAAGAGCTGATGAAAGAAGCTGGAGAGAGGGTCAGCCAGAGCCGATACGCCCCAAAATTCGTTGTTGCAGGTGGTTAGATTTAGATCTCCGGCAAGTATGATATTTTCAGCTGCTAAGAGTCCCAGATCATCAAGTCTTTGCCAGAAATCCTTGCGTCCTATGCAAGGGCCATATACATTGAGAAGGTTTATAGATCGGTTTAGTTCCAGACTTCTTCCGGAAAGGAAAATGCCCCCAGGACTAAGCATCGGAGATAGGGTGAAAGCTGCAGGATCCCAGGTGACCAAAAGACCTCCCGAAGTGCCTAAAGAACTTGCCGCACAGGAAAGCCAGCTCGGACGAAGTGTATGCATAAATTTTCTAGCCACAGAGGCTTCGACAAGGGTTTCTTGTAGGAAAATGATCGAAGGGTGTGTCTGATCAATTATTCTTTTCAAGGAGGTTTGTTTCAGAGGTCCTCCGACCCCTCTGATGTTGATGGAGAGCAAGATCATGGCCTCCCTCTTGCCAGTGCTTTAAGGCCTCTAAGCGCCCCTTGTGACGGAACCGGAATGGAAGTGTCCACTGATGTAGAGTCAATCATGAATTTCTTTCGAGCACTTCGAGTTTTCAAAGGAGAAAACTCCTGACCTACTCCTCTAGACCAGGTCGGCTCTTTGGGAGATGAAGAGAGTGGTCTAGATGAAGATGGATGGTCAGCAGGACTCCCTGTTCCTGTTACTGAAATGTTGCCATGATAGGTGTGAAGCGGGATGGAATTAAAAGGGAGGGGAGGTTGAGCAGGTGTATCTCGGAGGTAGGTTTCCAGTTGAGTATCTGTGAGGGGGGGTTCAGAAAATCCTGCGAGTGCAGTAGGATCTAGAGAGTCATCTAAGTCTATGAAGGGGTCTGTCTCGGAAAGAGAAAGTGAAGACGGTGGGATTGGTGAAACGAGGGAAGGGTGTTCAGATGAGGATGTTGTGGCAGATGTCTGAGAGGTGTCTGAAACAAGTGGGTCAAGTGAAGGGGCTGTAGGAGGAAACCGGGTGGATGGAGGCAAAATGTGAGCAGCATGTTCAGTTATAAAAATTCTATCCGAGGCTGATAAGGTGTTGGAGAGTGTAATTTGCTCACAATATCATTATCCGAAGCCAGGTCCACAGAATGTGTGAGAGGCACCGCTGATGGCTGTGTTGGTGAAGAGATATAGCCATTGAAGTTGACCTCTTCGGCAGGATCCAGAAGTTCTTCGCAGGATCCAGAAGTTCGGCTGTGTTGGCCATGCTTTTCTAGCTTGCGCAAGGGTTTTTCAATATATCTCCACACATTTTCCAAAATACTCAAAATTGCATATAACAGAAAAATAACACTCACCTGGAGGTCACAGGTTCGGGTCCAACGGAGACCGTAAAACTTAAAAACATTTTATTTAATTCCCCTTCCATGTGCTCTTCTGGCAAAACTCCTCTTTTCTTCTTCATCTGCATTCAATAGAGTTGTCCTAATAGTATGAAATTCACAAGCTCCAGTTCAAACCCTGAGAATAACATGACGAAGAATTTATGGAATGGTCTCTGTTTAATATTCTGAACAAGAAAAACGGTTTGGCAGAGTAGGAAATTGCAGTGTACGATTTGGCAGAGTAGGAAATTGTAGTGTGCGAGTGGAGAAAAATCCAAACATGTGCAGATATTGCAGAGCTAGAAGAACCTCTGCTGCGTTGAATCTGAAAGGAAAAAACAAAAGAATTGTTAAACATAAGAGCCACAAATCAAATATCCAGAAAAATACAAACATAACACAATATATATCGAATTCCAGTTCATTGCTCAATTTCAGAACTACAATCAGGAAACCTGCCTTCCACACCTCCAAGGAAGCTCCATGGCTAAAAAAACCCTGCCTTCCACAACCTAGAAGCCTATTTTGTGCCCCACAAGATCTCAGGCTCGAATCCCCCAACCACACCCAGGGTTCGGCCACATTCAGTTGCCTCAAATCCTCCATGAAAACCGACCCAGACCAGACACCCACCTTAAAAATCCCACAAAACTCCTCGCTAGCAGTTACATTTGCAAAGAAATCAGACTACAATTCATGCTGCTTAACAGAAGGTTCTCGAATAAAACATAGTTTGAGTCTGCGAAGGAGAAGTAGGTCGGCGAAGGTGAAGAATACATTTGGCACTTGTTGATTCATTGGACAAACACGAATACGTGGAAATTAGTGATTCGTCGTAGACATACGACGAAAGGCAGGGATGTGAAACTATGGAACACATACTGAAAAATTGTTTGGCTACAAAGACATGAACAAAATGCCCAAGAAATAGAAAAGAGAAAACAGGGAACTACAAAATTCACAAACTGTAGAGACATGGGTTTACTAAGTAGAAGCAAACGAATCTATATTGTACAAGCCTAAAAAGCACAAAATAAACATTATTTCTTTCATTTGCCATGTTTTGCTGCCCTTGGTTTGCAATTTTGCAGTTAATGAAAAAAAAAAAATTAATTTGGTTGGGATTTGGACAGAACAACCAAGCAATGCTTACCAGCCAAAGATGCCATAAATCTGTTACAGATCTCTGATGGATCAACTTTATTTGCCAGTTTTGTCAGCATCTGGTCTGCCTTGCTCCACAATTGTTTCCCTCTAGAGTCTTCACTTCCTTGAAAATTTCTTCTCACACAATCAAGCTCTTTAGAAAGAGTTTCAACACCCCAATTCTTTGCACAAGTTGTGAAAACCTCCTTAACAAAACCAAACATCTCAGAAGAATGCTCGCAAGCAATGCAATGGAATTGCATTTCTGTGGTCCCTGGTGCCCCTTTGATACTTCGACCATTCTTGATATGTGACATGCGAATACCACAATCTGTATGACACCAATGCATCCAAAGGTCGTAGCCAACCCAACTGCATGTATTAGAAGCAGAGTCAAACTTTGAACAAACGAGACACATGCATGCACTCCAGAACCCATTCTTCTGTGAGAAAATCTTACATTCACAGTCATCTACAGGAAGTGGACTGCTGCATGCCATGTTTCTACATCTTGATTGTAAGAAGACTTCAACCAGATCTGAAGTTGGAACGTTGTTACGTCTTAAAAAATCCTGAATGCCAGTCTTTACTGCAACTAAGATTTCCAACTGAACCCTGTGAGACTGCAATAATGCCTCTGATGTCAGGTCACTTCTCCTCTGTAGTATTCCCTGAAAAGTGGAGAGTTCTTTGCTCTTTTTGTTGTTTACAATCAGCTCGCGCAGACACTCCCGAAAATGCTCCAGTGAGTTGTCTGAAATCTCTTGAAGCTTTTGAAACATAATCGGAATAGGTTCAGAAACAATGTCACGGAGAACCATCTCTGGACTTGTAAGAGCTCCTGAGACAACCTTGTCTACACTCATTCCATGATGACCTCTTTGAGACAAAACAACTCTCTCTCTCTCTGACTTACTCTTATCCCTATCAATTTGGTTGCACTGCTCAGATCTTGTCTCACGAGAACCCACACTTTGTGTGGGGCTGGGGGATGACCTGACCTCTCTCCATTATTCTGATAAATCTCTCGGGAAAATACCATCTCTTTCTGTGCCATTACTTCTGCCTAAACTTCCATCCAAGCTCTTAACTTGATGTCCTTGTACCATCATAATTTTACCTTGCCTTTCTGAGCCATTATTTCTGCCCAAACTTTCTTCTGGCTTCTTACCTGTTGTCCTTGTGCCGCTAAAAAACTTCTCTGAAAAATTGCATTAGTTGCACCCCGTTCATATCCAAAGGAATCTCTATCATTTCACGGATGTCCCCTGCAATTTCCAACTAATGTGCCTTGAGGAACCTGCAAGTTTCCATTCTGTAAAATCCTCTGATATAGAGGAACTTCCCTTCGTTGTTTGAACCTATCCTGAGATGCATCTCCAACTACGCCATTGTTACCATGAGAGACTTGCTCATTTGAATATGATGTATTCCAATTACCATGTGATACTTGGTCACTGTTCCCTTGGAAAGCCGAATGACTGCCAACTGAAAATTCATAATTCTCCATTGAGTTTTGTGTAAGAGAGAAACTGGGGTTGTGGACAAAGGGCTGAGAGCCCGAAAAAGAAATAGATGTGAATCCATCTGAACGTGTACGTGTATGAGCTGTATTAGTTGTATGATTCGTGTGACTTAATGACTGAATGATTCTTCCTCGACCAGGAGATGCCGGTGCCAAATTCATGCTTCTTCCTCGACCAGGAGATGCTGATGCCAAATTCGGGTTAGGAGAAGCCAGCGTCAATGAAGTGTCAGGTAGACCCAGAGAAAACTGAAGAGGCTCAAGTTTGGCCTTCTTTTGTCTTTGGTTTTAATTAGATATCTCTATCTCATTGATCTCTACTTTGGGGCAGGTATGACGATCACCTTGATATCCTATGTTTCTTGTCCTTTCCAATCCAATGCCAAGTTCTCCATCCTGCAGAGATTTTTTCTGTTGATCGTTGCTTAACCGCAAACCCTTTTCACCCCACTTGTCAAAATCTGCAGGACCATTTGAAAGAAAAACAGACGACCTCTTCCCTTTATCTTCACTTATATCTTTTTCTTCCTGTGGCTCTACACAGTCCGTAGATTTCAACGTGAAGTTTTCTTTAACCCCTTCATCTGTCTTCCCTGAGCTGCCACCAATTGCCTTCAACGTGCTAGACATAAAACACAAGGTTAATTCGTGGTGTTTCTCCTCAAATCTCTCAATCTCCTCCAAAGCCTCCACTATTTCCGTCTTTGAATCTGCCTCGAGGTCTATACCCTTTCTCTCTTCAATTCCCAGAACCGATGCAGGCTGTTACTCTATCTCCTCATCATTCAAGAAACACGCAGTGTCATCATTGGTTTCAGTCTTTCCTGATAAATCCGACGCAATCTCATCAAGACCATCTGTGCCATGGACAACTTGGAAAGAGTCCATCTGCTCACCATCATCGGCCTTCTCCAGGTCTAGCACTGATATTAGTTCTTCCCCCTTCCCTGAATCTTCTATCTCGACAGTCGGTGAAGGAGAAGTAGGTCGGCCAAGGTGAAGAATACAATTGGCACTTGTTGACTCATTGGACAAACATGAATACGTGGCAATTAGTGATTCGTCGTGGACAGACTACAGAAAGCCAGAGAAACCTTCCCTATAGAACGAGAAACCTTCCCCTAAAGAACGCCAGCTTAAATATATGAGATAAAAGTAAATATTTTTGTTTTTTTAACAGTTAAAGATAAATATTTACCATAGTGAAAGATAAATATTTACCATATTTTGATTAATTTTATCATAATTTTAATTTTAATTTAATTAATTATTAAAATATATTAATGAGTATTTATTATTTTATATTAAATTGATTAATTTTATCATAGTTTTTAACTTTAATTTAATTAATTATTAAAATATATTAATGAGTTTTTATTATTTTATTATTAAAAGGTGGGTGAAGTAATTAATGGGGGATAAGGATTGATGGGAAATAATGGGCTGATAAGGTTGTTGGAAATTAATGAGGGGGAATTGAGAGAGGAGGATAAAGAAGAAGGAGAGGACTTGGAAGAGGGATCTTATTTTGTTCAAGGATTTTTGAATTGCTGAAAGGGAGAGGAGGTGGAGGAAATTGGAGGAATTGTTTTGGGGAGTTCTCACAGGGCCACTATTGTTGCTAGGAATTTTGGGCTCGAGGGCCAAGAAACTACTAGGGATTCCTCGAGCTAGGGAGAGGTTAATATTTAGTCTGGGAAAGAACAAGAACATGATCAGAAAGAAAATGGATTGATTATATTATTTTTTTGTTATCATTATTATATTGACACTATTTATTCTTGGTTTATTCCAAGTATAAGAAAATTATTAAAAGAAATTCTAAACTAAATTTTAGATTTTTTTTTAATTAGTTTGAGTCCTGAAAATAACCAGGCTCTACAAATAGTATCAGAGCGCTCAGTTTCAAAATTGAAACCTAGGCTCGACCACCCACAACATTGGGATTTTGTCTTTGTACCATCATGGTCTGCAACCTCTTCATCTGCAATCCAATTTAGGTTGTTACAGTGGGTGTGATCTATCTTGTGCAACAAATTTATGTACCTTGCTCTTCACTTCAATCCAGTTTCATCCTGGTTCTTTCTTCACACCCTGGTCTTTCATCATGCTTCTCACCTTTGCTACATCAGTCCACGTGCCAGTTCCATTTATTGAAACATTTGGAGTGCCTGTTTGCCAAGTCCATGCTGAGCATATCCTGTAATCATTGTATTCCAGGAGACAATACTTCGCACAAACATTTTGTCAAAGATCCTCCATGCATCCTCAATTCTCCCACATTTAGAATACACGTCGACAAGGGCACTCCCAATAAATGTATCTGACTCGAACCGAGTTTTAATGATCATGGATGATGCTGCCCTGTTCCATAGCTGCTATGCTAACACATGCCCTGAGGACACTTGAAAAGGTAAACTGGTCTGGTTTTTTGCCTGTTGTTTGCATTTGGCAGAAGAGTTTCAGTGCTTCCTCATTATGCCCCTTCTGGATATAAATTTTGTGCTTATTTGGCTTTGACGAGTATGTGAAGAAAAGCCCCGCATGGAAATGCAAGCCATCAGTTCTTCTTATTCATATCAAATGGAGAATTAGATATCTCGCACCGAGGAAACTTAGTTGATGGTAATCTATAATGGTTGGTGCTGCTCTGAATAAAATTCCAACTATTCACATAAAAATTCAAATCAGTGCTTGATTCATAATTTCGTGTGTTCGACTTTGGTATTTGGTCTTTCCTCGTGCAGCATACAAATACCGCTAGGTTCAAGGCAGTCCAATTTGGGTTGTTACATGGATTATCAATATTTCGATAGTGTGCCATCTCCACCCATTGTCCTTCGATTGACTCCATAAGATACAACGTTCACCGATCTCTCTCCCATGACCCTGGATTCTTATATTTGATCTATATATTTGTTTATTGAATTCTTAGCTTCTATTTCATTTTCATTCTGAATCTCTACCAAGAAGACAACCATGAATCACCTAATGGATCTCCCACAAAGATGACCAAAATATTTATTTCCACACATTTATTCCCCTCATAAAGTTAGTGCATATAACACACAATGAATTTATACAACGGTAAACAACCATCAAAACTGTGAAGGTTACCTTCTGGACCCAAGCAAGGAGACGAGTGAGATTGCTTTTTAGGCTCCGCACATGCTCAAGGTTTTTGGTACTAACATTTCTGGCAAGTTCATCCAATATAGGATAAGCCTCTCATTCAAGTTCTGCAACATTTGAGTCCATGTAGGTGCAAGCCACCTCCAAATCTATTTCCAGCACACGGAACTCGAAAGGAAATTCACGTTGCAACCCTTCTGCTACTTCTGGGACAGGCAACCGCTGTCCAGGTGAAGTTGTGGTAGAGGTGCTATGTCTTTCTTGTTGATCTCTATGATGTCTTTCTCGAATTCTTGATGGGATTTTGAGAGGAAGTTGTTGCCTGATTTGATCCACAAATGGAAGAACGACATGGTTCAAAGGATCAAGCAAGAAGACCTCTTCAGCAGTAACAATGGCCTTTATAAATTCCAAATTAACCACCATGGCTTTCTCCCTGGCGAGAATGTTTGATGAATGGGAAAAGATGGGACCCAGGATCCTAAAATCCCTTGCAGAAATTGATACGCATTTCATTATCATTTGTTTATCGCATTCGAGCACCTCTAAATTCCCAGCTGCATCAAAGCGCATCCATAGTCGAGGGCCAGCCTTCTTCTTGGACTTGATCACGGGCTGTAGGGAGAGCTCTTCCTATAGAGTGCCCCTCTCTATGAGCGTATATCCTCCTCCATCTGGAGAAAACATCCTCTTCAGTACGAGCTTCCCCATTTCTCAACGAATTTAAATCTCATGGCAAACCAGGCCGCAGAATTAACAACATAATGATTGAAGCAATGCAGAATTAATTGAGAATGTTATGAGTGGTTCAAGCTGCATGAAGAATGAACCAGGAAGTGCTGACGTTCACACTGTTTACATTTTTCACCAACAAATAAAAATGTAAGCAAATGCACAGGGCCAAAAAGAAGAGAATCTGCAGTCAACTTAGCAGTAACAAACTGCCAAGAATTGGGCCGCAATCGTAAATAATGTCTTGTTATATGCTCTAAGACCTCGTACCAGAAGTGACCAACTGGTCCTACAAAGGCAAAACCAAACATACTAGTAGTTGCGACTCTTTTCCAATCTATTTTGAAGCTTTTTCCCTCTTTATCATGAGAATGTAGATGGCGGTGTTTTTGGGTTGAGAAGCTGACATACTGAGCACCGATGTCTCCAGTACCCCATAGTAGTCCAGAGCTTATAACTTGAGTAGAAACTAGATTGGTGGCTAGCTGCATTTGATACGACTTCCATTCTCGCATAAGCATCTTCGATTCCTAATTTTAAAATCGATTTCCAAGCAGAATGTATTGGATGCTTCTGCCCTGATATATTTTACCGCTTTTATAAAATAAAGTTTTCACCAACACAGCTCTGCTTGGTGTCTAATTTTCTTGTTCACCTTTCCAAATATCTTTTATATTTTTTTCTGGCCTGCGATCTATTCCCGTCGAGGATCCCTAGAGAAGAATTCGCCACTATGCCGAGCATAGCAAAAGAAACAACAAAACGAGCAAAATGGACCACTGCATCACAGAAAATGTATGCCTTCTTGTCCCTCGAAATCTCATTTATTCATGTACATTTCACCGCCTCAGAAAGAGAGTGAGAAAGGAGAGCCATTGGATACCTTCATTCTCCCTCTTTCTCTTCCACTCGAGAAGAAACAAGTGGTTCACAATTGTGAAATCCTGGGATGGAAACTCGGTTCTGTATACCTAACCAATCAAATCAAAGTAATGGTTCCTTTTAATGGATGACTGCCCGGGAAGACTACGAACATGGTGTGGAAATATGAAAGGACAAAGTATCTAGATTCTTCTTATCACAAATTGATGATATCTAAAGATTTTGTCACTGTGTGTTTAAACTGAGAGAGTTGTGGAATGAAAGGTTCCTACAAACATTATTAAAATAAAGGGAAATTGAGAGAGTTAATGTCATAGGAACCTGAGATGAAACCGACCCATTGGTAGACCAACAGGAAGTAGGGGATGTCTTACAGACGTGGAATTTGACGTCCTACCAGAGATATTTCCCTCAAAACCGTATTGGATAGAAATCCACACGTTAACATTTACTTAAAATAATAATAATAACCTACCTCTCATCCCTTTGAAATTCATACCATAAGGGTTGTGTGGGCCACAACAGAAATAGATATATGGTGGATGGCTCAACAATCTTCAGCTTCAGTAGTGTACCGATGCTTCAATGGATCGCTGAAAGAAAGAAAGAAAGAAAGAAAATGATTTTAACGTCCATGAGGCTAACAATAGCCTATGGGACAGACTACCTCACACACTTATTTCTACAGTTCAACCCTTTCCCTGTTCAACTCGATGATGAGCTCCCCCAATTTCTCATTGTCCCCTCGCTAAATAAGTTATTCCAAGAGATAGTTGTCAAGATACTTATATAGAAATCCCTACTATCTTTGAAGGCTTCGCACTCTAAAATGAAATGTTTTTCTGTTTCCACTTTTCCGGAGGTGTAGAACACACACACCCTTTCTTCCCAAGCTTCTTTTGGTCTTTTCCAACACCTAGTTTCACAGTGGAGTTGATGGGAATTGGTTATTAATTGGGCATTAAGAATTTTGGCTCTCCAAGATATATTGGCCCCTATGTACACTTTTTGATGATGATTGTATGTGGGGTTAAACTCTTCAATATAATACTCTTTCTTTCTCCCGAGCCCTTTATGCCAAGTTCGCTTGTGGAACCTATCAATAACAAAAGTCTTTATCTCTTTATTGTTCGTAGGGCACCTGTTCAAGTGGATATCCCATTTATTAAGCCATTTAATGTTTTGTCCCATCCACGTCTTCTTTCTTTTGCATAATATGTCATTGAAGACGACCTTAGGCCACCGACTATCTTCCATTTGCTCAATTTTTTTTAGATATCTTATGAGACGCACCATATAAATTGTTTCAATAGGAGCAACCCCAATTTTACTCAACATAATATCATATGGGACTGAAATTTTAATTTTAAACTTGTTTGTGATCAAGCATTTTTGAATCTTCTCAATTTGCTTTCACTGTAAGTCAGATGTGCTGCTGGCCCACACTTCACAACCATATAGAATCACCGGGATCACTAAAAGCCCAAAGAGAGTTTGCATAGTCTTCCAATCCCATAGCTCTGCTTCTCTACATCTGTTTTGAAAAGCATAGAACACTTTCCAACCTCCCAAAGTTCTTTTCTTTCTGCAACCTTCCCAACTTAGATTTTTGTTGAAGTCAATTCTGAGGTATTTGTAATCTGTCACTTCTTCAAGAGTGTTGCCTTCAAAGTAGAACTTATGTTTCTTGGGTAAAATCATGAAGATGGGTAACACTTTTGCTTGTTTTATGAGATTTATTTTATTTTATTTTAACAGATTCTTCAACTTTCAGTAAACACAAGTATTTTTTTTATTTAGAATTTTACTTTACTGTAAAAACGAAATTTGTGAAGAATTGTGTTAGTTTTCTACTAAGTATTTTTCAATTTTTTTTTATTAAGATTTGATATGTCAATTTTTCAATTGTTTGATAGTATGTTCCTTAAAAATGAAGGGAAAGATAATGAGTTATATTTTCCCCCAACAATGTATCCATTATTAAACTTTTGTTTTCGACAAATAAAATATACTACAACAATCTACAGAGACTCTATTTTGTGATGACTATAGTTTTGAATCTAACAGATGAATATTATAATTTATAGAATTTTTTGAATTTGACCAATCTGAAAAATTTACGGATTTTAAGCACATGTTTTCCCCCACCATGTATCTATCTTAATTTTTACTTAAAAGTAAAATATAAAAATACCCTTTTGAAGGGAACAATTTAAGAATTATGAATATAAATTTTCCATAGTTTTCCACTATGTATTTTTAGAGATATGGATTTTTCATTTCACTGAATCATAATCTTACCTAAAAGTATTATGCAGTGATGTTTTTAGAAAATTGGATAAAAACATTGAAAATAAAAACAAATTATATTCAATGAAAGTAGTTTCAATTTTAAAAATGTTGGTATCAATTCCAAAACTAAATTATGAGTATTTGTGGGATTCCACTACCTCCAAAGATCAATTAAGCTGGAGAGAATTTGTAGTTTCCTGGAAACAGTCCCATTTTATGGTTTTCGGCCGAAACCTAGATTTTAATGGAATCTGTTAAAAACAAACCTTTCAGCCGAAAAGTCTTTCGGTTGAAATATGCTTACCGCAGGAAAACAATTCATCCGAAAAATATTGTACATGAATTTCGAGGGCACCGTTAGGGCGTCGTTCAATTTGACGTGCAATTGTTTTGGCCGAAAAAATGTCGCTAGAAGTTTTGGACACCCAATTCTCACAAAAGTGTTACCCATCTTCATGATTTTACCCACTTTGGGTAGACAATTGTACATGATACTAGAGGTAGCGCCACCTACCACTATTTATTTAATCTCTGCTAAGAAATGCAGTAAAGTCATTTCACAGACCAGGAAGTTCGTCTTATTTTTTATTCACGCTCACAATAAGAAGAAGGTCGTCGCCACATCCATGGCCTCTACACATAACCTTTCTTTGTGGGAGAACAAAGTGGACGAGATCATGGAAGAGTACATAGACATCTTCTCCTCACCCACCAAGGTACTGACGCATTGCCAAGTCAAACATCCATTTGATCTAACCCCCGATGCACCTCTTCCTAATGGAATAGTCTATCATTGCTCATTGTTGTAAAATGACAAAATCAAGCGTCAGATCCAAGATATTATCCAAAAGGGGCACATTTGAATCAGATTCTCCCCTTGCAGAAGCCTGATTGTACTAATGCAGAAGAAAGAAGGGACCTGATGACTTTGCATTGATTACAGAGCATTAAAAAAAATCACAGTCAAGAACCAGTACCCAATTCCCCGCGTTGATTACCTTCTTGACCAACTCAAGGGGGAAAGTTTATTCAAGAATATTGACCTAAAGTTTGGATACCACTAGGTTCCCATCAAATCGACTGATGTATGGAAGATAACTTTCAAATATAGAGAAGGTCTCTTTGAATGGTTGGACATGCCCTTTGGATTAACAAATGCACCAACCACTTTCATGAGGTTGATGAATGATGTACTAAGACCCTTTACCAACTATTTTGTGGTGGTATATCTGGATGACATCCTCATCTTCAGCAGAACTTGGGAGGACCACATGCAACATATTCAACAGGTTTTCAACACTCTACGACAACACAAGCTATATGCCAACTTGGGAAAATGATCCTTTGGCATGAATATGGTCCAATAATTGGGACACATTGTTGATGAGAATGGGGTACATGTGGATCCAACTAAGATCCAAGTCATCCTTGATTGGCCAGCCTTAGCCACACTAATCGAGCTTCAGATCTTCTTGGGACTTACCAAATTCCACCGACGGTTCATGTTAGGATTCACCCATATTTCATGGGCTATCACCCAAGTGACTAAGGGTGGTGGAAGGGAAAATTTCACATGGGAGAAGGCACAATAATGATCATTTGATGATCTGAAGCATCGCTTGTGCTCATCTCGAGGACTCTCCTTATCTGATCTGCAACAATTTTTCAAAATTGAGACTGATGCGTCTGAATAAGCTGTAGGTGAAATTCTCACTCAACATGGTCATCCAATAGCATACTATAGTGAAACACTCTCAGATACTGTTGGAAAATACCCCACCTATGACGAGGAAATGTATCCCATTGTGAAATCTTGTCGTCAATGGAAACATTACATTCCGGGAAAGGGGAAAATCATCCACACTGATCACAAGCCTCTGCAGTTCATACAGACACAAGGGAAGTTGCAGAACGACCGCCATTAAAAGTGGTTCGCATACCTACAACAGTTCCATCTCAACATCAAGTATAAGACATGGATCAAAAATCATGTCCTTGACTGGCTCAGTTGTCCTTCCGTGGTTGCACTCACCACCATGCTCCATTCCTGTGGGCATGAGGCATCTGAGTGGCTCCAACTTTATCAACGAGATCCTAAAGTCACCACCACCTATCATCTCTTGGGTACACGTGTGAATGTCACCGATTTTCACATTTAGGATGGATAGTTATGCCATCTAGAGAATCTCTATGTTCCTTCAGGAAAGCATGCAAAGATGATTTGGGATGCTCACTACAGTGGAATGGAAGGACATTTGGGTGTGGAGAAAATTGTGGACATTCTAGAAAAACATTTTTATTGGCCAAAACTTCGATAGGACATCAACAAGTATATCAGATCTTGCACTCCTTGTGTCATTTCCAAGTCAACCATTAGGAAGAAAGGAATATAAACCCCTCTTCCTACTCCCAGTAGGCCTTGAAAATCCATCTCGATGGATTACATGTATGTCCTTCCATCCACCAAGAAAGGCGATGATTGTGTATTCATGGTGGTTTATCGGTTTTTGAAGATGACCCTTCTCACAGTCTGCAAGAAGAGAATCACAACGATGGATATTGCCAAGCTCTTCTTCGAACGAGTGTGGGTCCATTTTGGGATACCACAGACCATCATTTTTTATTGGGAAAACATGTTCCTCATCACATTTTGGTCGAGTCTATGGTAATTGTTGGACACCAAGATCACTAAATCCATTTCCTTCCACCCTCAAACCGATGGCCAAATAGAAGTCGTCAATCAGATGATTTTTCACATGTTCAACACTAGAATAAGAGTCTTCCTTATGCTTAGCAATGAGATGAAGACTCTCAATGGGATGATAGTCTTCCCTATGTTCAACACAACTACAATAGGGCTCTCCATAGCTCCACCGGCCATAGCCCCTTTCAAGTGGGGTTGGGATTCCATCCCTTGGGTCCCATTGATGTTGCACTACCTCTTGCAACCACACAGATAAATTCTTCTCATGTTCATTCTAAGGCTGACAAAGCCACTAGATTCATTGAGCGGATTCAACACATCTGCCAATAGGTCCATGAGATTTTGCAGAAATCCAATACTAAGTACAAGCAATGCCATGATCAACACCGATTATCACACAAGTTTCTGATGGGAGACAAGGTTTGGTTACATTTGAAGAAATAACGCCTTACAGGGCCCCATTGGAAGCTCTTTCCACTTCACTATGGGCCTTACACTATCACCAAGGTTGTGGGTGATAATGCTTTTGAGCTCAACACTCCCCCCATCCTTGGCTTGCACCCAATTTTGAATGTGGACCTCCTCCGGCCATATTTTCCACCATTATTGGACACATCAAAGATCGCATAACAATTGATACCAACAGAGATCAACCCTTCCTGCATGGAACAAGAATCCATTGATCAGATACTGGAGACATAGGTCAAGGGAACGCGCTAGCAGTGGATCCAATTTTATCAGGTTGTTAAAACAATGTAACACCCTGTTTCACCCAGATTGTAAATATAACTGGACTGGCCAAGGACTATGGCAAACTCATAAGTATGAATATGTGATGTAAATGGACCTGCAGGAAGAGGTCAATGAATGTGAATAATATTTTGAATTTATTGTAGGACTGCTGAGAGGGGATGTGCAGAAAAGAGACCACGATGGTGGTGGAAGGCTCCTGAAAAGGTGGCATTAACTTCCACCCTGAATGAATACCGTATTTGGACTCCACTGGCCCGGAGAACCAAAAGCGGCTCGATGGCCCTGAAATTTAATTCCTTGCAGGCTGGTAGGTTGATGGCTTGATGAGGGATGGGGAGGTGAGCCGCCGGTCCGTAGAGCCATCATGACTGACCAACGCGAGGGTAATCGTGCCACACGCAACCTCGTGAGAGGATAAGGCGTATGGCAGAAGCGATTGAGGGGGCGGACGCGAGGGGAACTCTGGCAATTTTTACGCAGAGTGAGTGATAGTAGAGAGGAAGGATTGCAACCTTTGCTCCTGTTCACTGGCAGACGGAGAGACGCAGTCTCGACAACATCGTGGTCTCAGCTCCGGGGTGGCTAGTGGTAAATCCTTTGAGAGTCACTGAGCCTATGGTTGGGTGGAAACGGGCACCCCTCTCAGCAGTTGCACCCATTTCTGAAGTTATTTCTAATAAGTGTTTTGTTCATATTGCATCTTGAAATTCATATGCTGACACATATGCTCATAGACCTGTGAAATTGTAAATGATTCCTGTGTAAGAGTGTCTGTGCAGTAATTGATAAGAATGAATAGATATTCGCTCATAGAACTGTGAAATTGTAAATGATTTCAGTGTAAGAATGTCAACGCAGTGTTTGATATGAATGAGTTGTTATATGCTCATAATAGAGGAAGCCATGCATGACTTACATTGATAAATTGAATCTAATTATGCCTAGGCTGAACTATGTCAGGCTTCCAGCCCGTTCTCGGGAAGTTATTCCCCCTTCACCCATATCCCGAAAAGCCCCGTAATAGATCTCTTGTAGAGATTCCCTCCCTGGAAGGGCTTACCCAAAAACTGGAATATGAACTTGGAGGTGCAAGTCTTAATAACCCTGTACGAGGAGGAACGATCCTCTTAAAAACCCGAGATGGCAGCTTAAGGAAGGAATATCGAAACGACGGATGAGATTTCGTCGAAAAACCCATAGTTTCCCCATTACCGTTAGATTAGCAGGAGAAGGTAGGGCATTAAAGGCCTTACCCCTTGGCGTTTCTATGCCTTCATGGGTAGTGAAGAATCTAGGGCAATAAATCCCCATGTTCCATGAGAACATCCGGACCGTTAATTTCCCCATCCACAAAGTTGTGGAAGAGTGCATAAATTGGCATCAGAACCGTTGGATCGGGAGAAGGTGCGCAGAGATTAAACGCAGGAGCAGGCGTGCAGATGACAAGTGGTCTGGGCCATTAGATCTGGGATAGATACCCGACAGCCGTCGGATTTGGAGAAGTCGCGCGGGAGTTAACCCCGTGAACAGGAGGAGGAGTCCCGGAAGAGTCATCGGGATATCATAGTCATCGGGGTTTGAAGGTCAAGAGAATCGAGACCTTGTAGGTCATGAAATCCTGAGAAAGGATCCTAGTCGTTGATCTCGACAGGACACGCGTCAGACATCAGGACAAGAGTCAGGATTTAACCCATCGGGGATTCCAGGAGTGAAGAGATCGTTGCATCAAGATTTCCGATCCGTGAAATCTCGATAAGCTCAGGACCGTCCGTTGGCAGAGGACACGTGGCGGAGATCAAGAGCCATTGGCGTTTGGCGCATCGGGAAATCGGCATATCTGTGGACAAGAGGTCGAGGAAGTCCCAGGTGAAAACCCCGACCTAATCCGAGCCGTCCGTTCAGAGGGACAGGTGTCAAAGATCTGACGGGAGTCAGAAAATCAGGAAATCGACATTCCTGAGGTTGAAGGAACTAGGACATCGAAAGTCTCGAAATCCCGACAAGGATCTGGACCGTCCATTTGGAGGGACGCGTGGAAGAGATCTCGTGAGCTCGAAGGTTCGCTGGCTAGGAGTCCAAAGATTGGAGGTTCCAAGTTGCGACTGGCGAGGCCACGAGAGGATCTGAGCCGTCCATAGTTGAGGATGCGTGTCAGGAGATCCAAAGAAGTCAAGCATCAGGGAATTAGGGTTTGTGAGAGCAAGGAAATCTTGCCGCTTGAAATCGCGATACGCGATTTTCCGACACGATCTGAACCGTCCATTGGGTGGAACACGTGTCAACAGATCCCGAAGAGTTGGAGTTCGGGGCATCGGAGTTTCCGGAGGTAAGAAACTCCCACACATTGGAATCACGATCCGCGATATCTCGATGAGCTCTGAGCTGTCCAGCAGTGAGACACGTGTCAGGGAACTCCGAAGAGTCGGAATTCAGAGTATCGTGGATTTCGAAGGAGAGAAACCCTTGCAGTTGGGATTCACGATACGCAAAATTCCGACAGGGGAGTTATGTGGGCCACAGTGGGAGATAGTGCAGGACAGGTGTTACCATATCGGGATTCGGGACTTGGAGAGTTCCGTGAACTAGTGCAATGGGAATCGTGATATCCCGATACGTGATTTCCCGATTTGTCACAGGAGTGTGGGTCATAGTGGAGGACAGGTGTCGTGCGCATTTTCGTATCGGCGTAGCGGGAGTCGGGGATCCACGAGGTAAGTTGAAATCGACAGTGAAAACCCCAAAATCCTGATGGGAAGTTATATGGCTGTAGTCATATGGTAAGTGGTCACATGGATCATAGTATAGCCAAGAGGGCTAGCCGGTGTAAAGGCGCGTCGGGGATCGGAGAATCGCAAGTTCTGAGGACTCGTGAATTACGACATTGGAAACCCTGAAACTCCGATAGGAGTAGCCTTGAAAGGAGGTAAGGCCACGGTCACAGAGGCAATGGACCACAAGCTTGGCCTGGGGAGCTAATGCGTAATGAGCGCGTCGAAATTCGAAGGATCGCGAGTCTTGGGGGTGAATGAATTTTGACATTAGAAACCCCGTAGCCCCGATGGGAGTTATGACCATGGTCATATAGAGGAGGCCATGCAACCAAGAGCTTAGCCTAGGAGGCTAACTGGCATTTAAGCG
>ML806687.1:176793-192626 GCA_009831015.1 Picea engelmannii
CTCTATGCTAAATTCAGCAAGTGTGACTTCTTTCAGAAGCAAATACACTACTTGGGACATGTTCTGTCTAAGGAAGGGGTAGCAGTAGATCCTGACAAGATCAGGTCTATCATGGAATGGCCTACCCCAAAGGATGTCTCAGACATAAGATCCTTTATGGGATTGGCGGGATACTATAGAAGATTCATAAAAGATTTCTCCAAGATTGGTTGTCCAATCACTTCCCTCCAGAAGAAGGGAACAATATTTCTGTGGACACAACAATGTGAAGAATGATTTCAAACCTTGAAACATCTACTAACCCATGCACCCGTGTTGAAAATCGCTGACCCAGAAGATGACTTCCTTGTGTGCACGGATGCTTGTAAAGAAGGGCTCGGAGGAGTCCTTATGCAAGAAGGAAAGGTGATCTGCTATGAATCCCGAAAATTGAATGAACATGAGGTCAACTATGTGACTCATGATCTAGAATTGGCTGCCATAGTGCATGCCTTAAAAATGTGGAGGCATTACCTCCTGGGAAGGAAATTTGTGCTTATGACAGATCACTGTGGATTATGGTATTTTTTTGATCAACCCAAGCTCAATGCTAGACAAGCTAGATGGATGGCCCTCCTTAGCGAATTTGATTTTGAAATCAAACACATCAAAGGGAAGGAGAATAGGGTGGCTGATGCCCTTAGAAGAAGCATGAGAACAATTCACCTGGCCACAGTGAGCACCTGCAAGACAGATGTCAAGAACAGAGTCAAGGAGGCACAAGAAACAGATCCCTTCGTCCGAAATGTGACCCTGTACCTACAGCAAGAACCCGCTGGAGTAAAATACGAAGGCTATTAGACGACCGAAGAAGGTCTACTCACCTACAGAGATAGACTGTACATTCTCGATTGTGACGACTTGAAGAGGTTCATCATGGATGAACTACATAAAAGACCCTACACTGGTCACCCAGGATACCAGAAAATGATTACTTCCACCCGAAGACAATTTTATTGGCCGGGATTGAAGAAGGACGTAGCCAAATATTTGGCCCAATGCATAGAATGCCAACAGGTTAAAGCAGAAAATTGACACCCAGCAGGACTATTACACCCTTTACCCATCCTAGAATGGAAATGGGAAACCATCTCCATGGATTTTATCACTGAATTACCAACTTCAACCAAATAGAATGACGCCATTATGGTAGTGGTGGATAAACTGAGCAAGTCCGCTCATTTCATCCCCGTCAAATCGACCTGCAAGGCGATAGATATCGCACAGGTATTCATGAAAGAGGTGTTCTGACTGCACGACATGCCGAGGGAGATAATATCTGATAGAGACACAAAGTTCACTTCCAAATTTTGGAAATCACTGATGGCGGGTTTGGAGACCAAGCTGTTGTTTAGCACCGCCTATCACCCCCAAACCGATGGACAGACAGAAAGAGTGAATCAGATATTAGAGGACATGTTAAGGATGCATGTAATGCATCAACCCAGGAAATGGGAAGACTACCTGCCATTGGTAGAATTTGCCTATAACAACGACTATCAAGCGTCCTTAAAAATGAGCTCATTCGAGGTCCTCTATGGTAGACAATGTAATACCCCAGTCAACTGGAGCAATCCTATAAATAGGATTTCTTTTGGACCAAACATGTTGAAAGAAATGGAACAACAAGTGACTCAGATAAAACAAAATCTGAGGGTCGCTTAGAACCAACAGAAAAGTTATGCTTATCAAAAGAGAACTCCAAGAGAGTTCCAAACAGGAGATCATGTATATCTCAGAATTAAGCTTAGAAGGAGTTCCCTAAAAATGGGAGCTTGTGCCAAATTGGCACCCCAGTATTGTGGACCCTTTGAGGTTCTAGACAGAGTGGGACCTATCGCCTATCGGCTAGCACTTCCTCCCACAGTAAAAGCACATAATGTTTTCCATGTTTCATTATTGAAGAAATATGTACATGATGCTAATCATATAATTGACTGGTCTGTGATCCAGGTGGAACCGGAGGGAGAATTCTTGCCAGAACCCCAATGCATATTGGACAGAAGGGAAACCCGACTCCGGAACAGAACCATTGCACAGGTCAAGGTGCAGTGGAAACATTTTGGCCCAGATGAGGCTACATGGGAAATGGAGGATTCCATGAGACAAGCATACCCGATTTTGTTTATTTTTGTACATGTAATTCATGTTAGTAGCTAAGAACATCGAGGACAATGTTCCTTTTAAGAGGGAGGGAATTGTAACACCCTGTTTCCCCCAGATTGTAAATATAACTGGACTGGACAAGGACTATGGCAAACTCATAAGTATGAATATGTGATGTAAATGGACCTGCAGGAAGAGGTCAATGAATGTGAATAATATTTTGAATTTATTGCAGGACTGCTGAGAGGGGATGTGCAGAAAAGAGACCACGATGGTGGTGGAAGGCTCCTGAAAAGGTGGCATTAACTTCCACCCTGAATGAATACCGTATTTGGACTCCACTGGCTCGGAGAACCAAAAGCAGCTCGCTGGCCCTGAAATTTAATGCCTTGCAGGCTGGTAGGTTGATGGCTTGATGAGGGATGGGGAGGTGAACCAACGGTCCGTAGAGCCATCATGACTGACCAGCGCGAGGGTAATCGTGCCACATGAAACCTCACGAGAGGATAAGGCGTATGGCAGAAGCGATTGAGGGGGCGGACGTGAGGGGAACTCTGGCAATTTTTACGCAGAGTGAGTGATAGCAGAGAGGAAGGATTGCAACCTTCACTCCTGGTCACTGGCAAACGAAGAGATGCAGTCTCGACAACATCGTGGTCTCAACTCGGGGGTGGCTAGTGGTAAATCCTTTGGGAGTCGCTGAGCCTACGGTTGGGTGGAAACGGGCACCCCTCTAAGCAGTTGCACCCATTTCTGAAGTTATTTCGAATAAGTGTTTTGTTCATATTGCATCTTGAAATTCATATGCTAACACATATGCTCATAGACCTATCAATTTGTAAATGATTCCTGTGTAAGAGTGTCTGTGTAGTAATTGATAAGAATGAATAAATATTAGCTCATAGAACTGTGAAATTGTAAATGATTTCAGTGTAAGAATGTCCGCGCAGTGTTTGATATGAATGAGTTTTTATATTCTCATAATAGAGGAAGCCATGCATGACTTACGTTGATAAATTGAATCTAATTATGCCTAGGCTGAACTATGTTAGGCTTCCAACCCGTTCTCGGGAAGTTATTCCCCCTTCACCCATATCCCGGAAAGCCCTAGAATAGATCTCTTGTAGAGATTCCCTCCCTGGAAGGGCTTACCCAGAACCTGGAATATGAACTTGGAGGTGCAAGTCTTAATAACCCTGTACGAGGAGGAACGATCCTCTTAAAAACCCGAGATGGCAGCTTAAGGAAGGAATATCGAAACGATGGATGAGATTTCGTCGGAAAACCCACAGTTTCCCCATGACCGTTAGATTAGCAGGAGAAGGTAGGGTGTTAAAGGCCTTACCCCTTGGCGTTTTTGTGCCTTCATGGGTAGTGAAGAATCTAGGGCAGTAAATCCCCATGTTCCATGAGAACATCCAGACCGCTGATTTCCCCGTCCACAAAGTTGTGGAAGAGTGCATAAAGTGGCATCAGAACCGTTGGATTGGAAGAAGGTGCGCAAAGATTAAACGTAGGAGCAGGCGTGCAGACGAGAAGTGGTCTGGGCCGTTAGATCTGGGATAGATACCTGACAGCCGTCGGATCTGGAGAAGTCACGCGGGAGTTAACCCCGTGAACAAGATGAGGAGTCCCGGAAGAGTCATCGAGATATCAGAGTCATCGGGGTTTGAAGGTCAAGAGAATTGAGACCTTGTAGGTCACGAAATACCGAGAAAGGATCCTAGCCATTGATCTTGGTAGGACACATGTCAGACATCAGGACAGGAGTCGGGATTTAACCCATCGGGGATTCCAGGAGTGAAGAGATCGTTGCATCAGGATTCGTGATCCGCGAAATCCCGATAAGCTCAGGACCGTCCGTTGGCAGAGGACACGTGGTGGAGATCAAGCGCCATCGGTGTTTGGCGCATCGGGAAATCGACATATCTGTGGACAAGAGGTCGAGGAAGTCCCAGGTGAAAACCCCGACTTAATTCGAGCCGTCTATTCAGAGGGACAAGTGTCAAAGATCTGACGGGAGTCGGAAAATCGGGAAATCGACATTCCTGAGGTCGAAGGAACCAGGACATCGAAAGTCCCGAAATCCCGACAAGGATCTGGACCGTCCATTTGGAGGGACGCGTGGAAGAGATCTCGTGAGCTCGGAGGTTCGCTGGCTAGGAGTCCAAAGATTGGAGGTTCCAAGTCGCGAGTGGTGAGGCCACGAGAGGATCTGAGCCATCCATAGTTGAGGATGCGTGTCAGGAGATCCAAAGAAGTTGAGCATCGGGGAATCGGGGTTTGCGAGAGCAAGGAAATCTTGCCGCTTGAAATCGCGATACACGATTTCCTGACACGATCTGAACCATCCATTGGGTGGAACACGTGTCAACAGATCCCAAAGAGTCGGAATTCGGGGCATCGGAGTTTCCGTAGGTAAGAAACTCCCACACATTGGAATCGCGATCCGCGATATCCCGATGAGCTCTGAGCCATCCAGCAGTGAGACACGTGTCAGGGAACTCCGAAGAGTTGGAATTCAGAGTATCGGGGATTTCAAAGGATAGAAACCCTTGCAGTTGGGATTCACGATACGCAAAATCCCGACACGGGAGTTGTGTGGGCCACAGTGGGAGATAGTGGAGGATAGGTGTTACCATATCGGGATTCGGGACTTGGAGAGTTCTGTGAACTAGTGCAACGGGAATCGCGATATCCCGATATGCGATTTCCCGATTTGTCACAGGAGTGTGGGTCATAGTGGAGGACAGGTGTCGTGCACATTTTCCTATCGGCGTAGAAGGAGTCGGGGATCCACGAGGTAAGTTGAAATCAACAGTGAAAACCTCAAAATCCCGATGGGAAGTTATACAGCTGCAGTCATATGGTAAGTGGTCACATGGAGCATAGTATAGCCAAGAGGGCTAGCCGGTGTAAAGGCGCGTCGGGGATCGGAGAATTGCAAGTTCTGAGGACTCGTGAATTACAACATTGGAAACCCCGAAACTCCGATAGGAGTAGTCTCAAAAGAAGGTAAGGCCACGGTCACAGAGGCAGTGGACCACAGGCTTGGCCTGGGGAGCTAATGCGTAAGGAGCGCGTCGAAATTCGAAGGATCGCGATTCTTGGGGGTGAATGAATTTTGACATTAGAAACCCCGTAGCCCCGATGGGAGTTATGACCATGGTCATATAGAGGAGGCCATGCAACCAAGAGCTTAGCCTAGGAGGCTAACTGGCATTTAAGCGAGTCGAGATGGTTGAGAACAAAAATCCCTACGGAAAGGGACATAAAACCACAATTATGTACAGAGAGTCGGGTAGGTAAATAGAAGACCTGCGACTTGGGGATTGGCATTTTGCTACTACACGCTCCGAGGATTCTCATTATTGAGAAATCAACCAAATTTTTTTTATTTATGGTAGTGGGTGTGTTACAAGCAAGGCGGCTCTTGCGCCAAGGAAAGTGGCTCACCCAGAGCCAAATTCAACAAAAATTTCCTCACATGATAGAGGCACTCAATGTAATGGAGACCATTTCTTCCTAAGGGGGGAGGAATTATCCAGGTGGATATTGGTGGCCACCCAACTATTCCAACTCGCTCCTCTTGAAATTTTTTAGTTCAACACGTTCTTATGTAACTCTTTGTAATTGTGGGTTCTACACTTCTGGGTTTTTTTGAAGCCCTATGCAGCTTCCAGGTGGAGATTGGTGGTCGCCCACCAAATCCAACTGACTTATTTTGAAAGTTTTCATGCTAATACATCTTTTTGTACTTACAGGGTCATTTTGGGGCCCTAAACAATGTTTATTTGGCTCGCCACAATCAAATTGTAGAGATATTCATAGTTTGATGACATAATGTGTAATTCTCGAAAAGACCTTTCCAATAGGCTATCACGTGCATAAAACAAAGGTTGTATGAAACAATTACGACCCGGAGAAGTTGAGGTACCAACTTACCCATTGGGGCCCACATAACTTACGACGCTTCATCTCCCAGGGTTAGGTTTTTGGATTTCTATGGTTTTGGAATTCATGAGTAATGTTAAAAAGGCCTCTAAAGCCTCATTGTAATCATTATACTCAGACGAATGCACATAGCAGCCACATCTCTTCTCAGAGATAGCTACCACCATTTGACCAAGTTGTTTTCAGTTCTGCAATTTTACAGTTTCAGCCTATTTTATTTATTCAATAGAATTTATTGTTCACTGGATATATGTTGTTGTTCTTCGTATCTCAGTGTTATTGTATTCATTATGTTATTCGTTTCGTTCCTCTCATATATCCGGATCAACTCTTTTCCTTACATGTCTCGCAACCAACAATGTATTTTATTATGAACACCATTCAAAGCATTTCTTTTCCTAGACACTTAGCCCCTTTTAGTTTTATAAGAACTTTATCCTTTCATGAATAAAAAAAAATACATTATTAAACCAACAACTCAAAAAGTTTCAAATTGCAATATATATACACATATAAATACACTTGTGCATATTATATTGCGCTCATAACATATAGTAAATCAATGGATTACATATAGTTTGATTTCCAATAGTGACAGTGAAATCCACCTTGGTTAAATTGGAAATTGAAGTATTTGAAATCTAAACATATCGATGCACTAACTATTGAAAATATTTAAATATTTCCATGAATCTATTTTAACTTTATGTATGTTTTTTTGTCCCCGAGGTGTAGGACAGTCGGTGACGGAGTGTGTTGTTAAGCCACTCCGTGATGTTAAAGTCACCGGTTCGAAACCTGCGGGGACAAAAAATCCAACCATGTTAAGGGTTGGTGTGGCTCAGGCCGGGTGCGATCCCCGGGTGATTTTGACGGCTTAGATGCCCCTGAGTCGCGGTTTCTCAAGCCACAGGTTAATCGCAGGTTCTGCACAAATTAACAAACAAAAAAAAAACTTTATGTATGTTTTTTTTTTAATATAAATTGTATGCTAAAACAATCATGGTAAATGCATTGCACTTATTATTATTCAATATTTAAATATTTCCATGAATCTATTTTAACTTTATGTATGTTTTTTTTTAATATAAATTATATGCAAAACAATCATGGTAAATGTATTGCACTTATTATTATTCAATATTTAAATATTTCCATGAATCTATTTTAACTTTACACATGCTTTTTTTTAAATATAAATTATATGCTAAAACAATCATGGTAAATGCATTGCACTTATTATTATTAGTTATTATGAGTGGTTGCATGCATTAATTCAACTAATATGATTTCCATATCATTTTCACATCTTTCATTTTTCTTTTTGAGATAATCAATTATAATAAACTCATTTAGAAATGAGAGTTAATTATATATTTTATATATTTTATAGGGTATGATTATGATTAATGGAATATAAAGCCTTAATTTAAAAATACAAGTAGAAGATCAACACCATACTAAGAGTGTTAGGATCGGGAGCTCTGCAAGATTAGGGTTCACCTGCACCAATAACCTTCCTACCCTGACTACATCTGAACTCCTCTGCACACCTTTGATCGCCTTTGCACCCTAGTATTGATCACCACAGAAGAATGGGAACAGAAGGTGGGGCGAAAGCCCCCTCTTACCGTAACGTTTCCGCCAATGACCCGGAGAACTCACGGGCATGCATGTTGTCCTTTGAGCTGCCATTGCACCTACAAGACCAATATATGTAGGAAGAGATGGATATTAGCAAAGACTCAAACATGGATGTCGAGTCCTCGCTTCCAAAAGTAGCTCGAGCCTGGATATAACTCGACAAATGTATTCCCCAAGCCACGGTTGTGCCCATATATGTCATCAAAACCACCAAGATAGGGGAACACACACAGTTCATGAGAGACCATGCCCTCATAGGAAAATTCCTAGGTCTCTAGCCCTCAGAAAAGGACCTAACTTGCTCGATCAATGCATGGTGGAACCCCAAGGGAGACTATGAGCTCCATAGGTTTCTTCATAGTAATATTCTACAACCTGGAAGACAAGGACAAGATCTTTGAAGGGGGGGCATATTTCTACAATTCGGCTAGCCTCTACCTCTGCTTTTGGATAGACAGTTTCTTCTCAGAAAAGGAAAAATTTGCATACGCACCAGTATGGATTTGTCTCTATTCCCCACCTCAAGAGTTCCATTTAGAATAAATTTTACTGGGCATAGGCAACACCCGAGGTAAATATGTCAAATCTTCTGAGGCTACCAAATAGATAAAATACACCTCTTATGTAAGGATCTGTGTCTATATGAACATCTCCAAATCTCTTCCAGGTATAGTTACCTTAGAATACCAAGACGAGGAATGAGCCCAAACCATAGACTATGAACACATTCCTTTCATATGTCGAAAGTGCCATGAACATGGACACCTTTTCAGAGACTTCCCTCTCAACAGCCCCCCAAAAAGGGAAGCTGAAGAGAAAACAAACGAAGGATTCACCCAGGTGAAAAATCGAAGGAGACAAGCGCAGAAGAATCCCATTACAAACAACGGAAAAAAGAACCCAAATAATAATTCTTTTGAAGCCCTCAACCACCTCCCAGAGGTAGAAGAAGTGGAAAACCCCCATAAGGCTGCGAAAACAGATCCTAGCAAGCACAAGGAAGACCAACCGTCACAAGAATATCAAACCCCAACAAACCAAGCAGATCCACAGACTCACCCAGTCTCAGGGAAGGAACCAGAAAGAGAGGAAGACACAGTCATGGAAATGGATGAGGAGGATCTAACATAAATTGACCTAGACAGGTTAGAAGAAGCACTCAACAAGAAGGATCTTCAAACCTTACCAGAGGACCAAATCAGGAAAGTTCACAAAGTATTTATGGACTCATCAACAGGGGCTACATCAAGGTTAGTGATCAACACAGACCCAAACCAAGATCCAACAAAACACCCAAATGAAAACAAGCGACGAGGCAGAAAATCAGCTGATCAACTAATAAAGGAAGTGGGAAGCTATATGATCAACTTGGGACAGATTCACAAGCTCTCAGAGAGCTCCTTTTCCCACCCACCTAATTGCTAACTATGAAGATCCTCACCTGGAATATTAGAGGCCTAAATGGAAGATCCAAACAAAGGACTCTCTAAAACTGTATCAAAATGGAATAACCTGATATATTCCTAATACAAAAGATAAAATGTGAAGGGAAAACTGCAGAAGACATCATCAAAAGATGTTGGCATAATTGAGAATCCTATAAAATAGACTCAAAAGGGGCTTCAGGAGGCCTGGCCATCCTATGGAATCCTGCAACAGTCATCCTTGATCAAGGCTTATCCACTCAGTGCACCATCACAACGCACTACAGAGCCATCGGCTCGAACAAGGAAGGAAAGATCACAAATGCCTATGGACCGCAGAACAACCAAGACAAAGAACTCTTTCTTCAAAACCTGGATTACCTAGGTTCCTTAGCGGAGGGAAAGCGATGGATAATAGGGGGCGACTTCAACATGATTCTCACGCTGGAGGATAGCATAAAATTCCAGGAACTCATAGAGAACCTCAGACTTGTAGACATCGAGAAAAATAATGGCAACTACACCTAGACCAACAAAAGATCAGGACACCACCAAATAGCATGCAGGCTTGATCACTTCCTCATCTCAGAAAATATCCTCTTGGAATGCCCCCTAGTAGACTCCAACATCATCCTGAAGGCAGGTTCAGACCACTGGTCGATTCAACTCGGGGTTGCCACTATTGCCACCCCCAAGCTTAAACCCATCATATCTGAAAATTTTTGGCTCTCCTATCCAAACTTCCAGGAGTTAGCCCATCATTGGTGGAGCACTCAAGAAACACAGATGGGTACAAAAATGTATTTCATCCAGCAAAAAATCAAACATTTTAAACAACAGGTGCGCAAATGGAGCAAAGAGGTCTCTAGGAATATTTTCCAGGAGAGGAAATTGTTGGAACAAAAACTAGAGAACCTCCAGGCATAATTCATTCAAGAAGGATACACAATCACCCAGTAGTAGGAAGAAAGTGAACTCAAAAGGAAACTAGAATAAATACACAAGGAAGAAGAGATCTTGTGGAGACAGAAATATCGAGTTCAATGGCTCAACGAAGGAGATAAGACCACCAAATTCTTCCACCGTTCTATGATCCATAGACGCCTTATCAATCACATCATGAAGCTGGATGACTCGCAAGGAAACACCCTATTAAATCATCAGGAAATAACGCATGAGATGACAGACTTCTACAAGGATCTCCTCTAAGAACCCCAGGTGGATTTCACCTCAGCAATAGAGTGGGTGATCCAAAACATCCCAACTATAATCACCCAGGAATAGAATGAGGCTCTCATGACACTAATAACACAAGCATAAGTGGATCAGGCTATTCAGGAGTTACCCACAGGAAAGGCTCCAGGTCCAGAGGGTTTCACAACAAACTTCTTCCACTTTTGTTGGCCAATGTTAAGGGAGGAAGTATGGCAGTTGGTGGAGGAATCACGCATCTCAGGAAAATTTATTCTAGCACTAAATGCCACTTTCCTCACCCTAGTACCCAAAGAAGAAAGAGTCACAAAACTGAGGAACTTCAGACCCATATCTCTTTGTAACGTGATCTACAAAATAATTTCCAAGGTCGTAGCTCTAAGACTCAAGCCAATTATATCCTTCATCATCTCCAAGGAGCAATACAGATATGTCGAAGGAAGGAAAATCATGGATAGTGTCATTTTTGTTCATGAAATTTTTCACTCGCTCAAAAGAACTCACACTCCAGGTATTCTTCTAAAACTTGACCTTTCAAAAGATTTTGACAAATTAAGATGGCAATATATGAAAGCGCTCCTATCGGCTTTCGATTTCAACAAGGATTAGGTCTCCTGGATAATGAACCTCATTTCCTAAACCTTCTTCTCAATCCTCGTCAATGGTGTCCCCTCTCAACTCTTCTCCCCCTCAAGAGGGATAAGGCAAGGAGACCCTCTCTCCCCTTTTCTTTTTGTCATAATGGTTGAAGAACTAGGGCGCTATATCAAGGCCTCAATTCAAAATGGATCCCTCCAAGGCCTCCCTCTTCATAGATTACAACCATCAGCCTCCCATAGCCAATTTGTCAATGACACACTACTAATGAATACCCTTGCCATGCAAGAAGCAATCAAACTAAACTCCATCCTCTCTGATTTCAATGAAGCCTCTGGAACCACCTTTAATCTGGCCAAATCATAGATCTTTTTTTTCAATACTCCTATGGAAATCCAACATTACCTTTCTCAAATTTTGAATACCCCTGTCTACACTCTGCCCTCTTGCTACCTGGGACTCCCTCTTTCTCACTCAGTAGCCATAAACATCTCATGAGACTCTCTCCTATTCTCCATCACCAACCGTCTCAGTAACTGGAACTTCGCTCCCTCAACCTTCCAGCCATAATCATTCTCTTAAAGCCATTCCTCCAAGCCATCCTAGCTTACCTCTTCTCAACCCTAGCTTCCCCCTAATCAGTCATAAAGAAAATATAGAATCTACAAATAAACTTTCTATGGCATGGACACAACCTAAACAAAATCCAGGCCTTAGTTAGCTTGGACAAAGTCTGCAAGCCTAAATCTTCAGGTGGTCTGGGCCTCTGGGACCCTGGTAAATCAAATAACACCATGGGTGCAAGCGTTTGGTGGAGATGGCTAAAAAATCCAACAGAGATCCGGGAAAAACTCTGGAAATGAAAATATGCCCCAAATACGCACCAAAGTCAACTTATAAGAATGCAGGGGAAAATTTAGGGCTCCAACATCTGGAATGCGGCCTGGAAAAATTGACAACTCATACAGGAACATGCTTTCTGCGAAGTTCGCAATGGTCAGAGTGCACTATTCTGGATGAATTCTTGGAAACAAATGACACCCCTATGGCTGGAAGAAAATTTACAACCCTATGAAAATCACATTCAATATCTTGCCACTCTGAAAGTGGCAGATTTGTGGATAGAAACCCCCAGCAGCTCTCCCTGGTGAAGCTAGAAATCAACTCATCAGGAACTCCAAGTGGCAATGAACTGTGACCTGCAACACTGGAAACAGGATACAACCTAAAGGTGAATCAGGAAAAGCACAGACCTAGACATTTTCAAATAGGGATACACACCTCATGGAAGATTCACACTCAAGGAGGGATACACTCTTCAGGAGAATTTCCATAACCTTCAGAAAGACAACATCTGGACAAAAATATGGAAATCAAAACTCTGGCCCAAAATCTCTACTTTCCTCTGGATTCTACTACAAAACAAGATCTTAACCTGGGACAACCTCCAAAGATGAGGTTTCATTGGCCCCTCGATCTTCCATCTCTGTCATCTCCAGGCTGGAACCATGGAGGACCTCCTAAATAACTCTCTACTCAGTGAGAACATTTGGAACCAGGCCACTCAGCTCACGAGAAGAAACAAATGAGTTAAAAATAACATCATAAGCACCATCAAGGATTGGGGCTCCGGTCCCTTCAAAAGTCTTATCTTGAACAGATCCTAGAAACTCTTAGCAGGCTTCATAGTGTGGCAACTATGGAAAGAGAGGAACAAAAGAATCTTTCATTCCCAGCCATCTCCTCCTACCCTCCTCTGGAATACAATCCTCCTGCATCTCCAGGAAACTCTTGAGCTACATTTATGGATCAAGGAAGACTTCCTCACTGACCTAGGTGAGCTCTTCATCCTCAACTCTCTGGGCTTCTCATTTTCACACACTACCCGTCCTCAATAGCCCCCTCTAATTCCAAAATCCCTCAGTCCCTCTGTGTGGTCCCCCCCCATCAGGCTTCCATAAGGTCAATTTTGATGGCGCATCAAAAGGAAATCCAGGACACTCAGGTTATGGAGTGGTCATAAGAAACAGCTTGGGCCAAATTCAAAGCCTCACTGCAGGAAATCACAGATATGACACCAACAATTCAGCAGAAATCTGGTGTCTCATGAAAGGGGTGAAAATGGCTCTAGATCAAAACCTCACCTGTCTGATTATTGAAGGAGACTCCAAAATCATAATAGACTTGGCAACAAAAATTCTGAATGGTAGAGATCCAGGGAAAATCACTCCCAACTTGGGTCTCCTTGGCCCTCTTAACAACTTCCAGGATCTTCTCAGACATTCTCTAACTCTAACTCCCTCACACATTAGGCGAAGTGCAAACAAAGTTATGGACGGATGGCCAATGCAGGGTTTGACTCACTGCAGTAGATCATTCTCCAAGATCCCAGGCAGTCCCAAAGCTCTCCCCTCTCGCTCCAATGCAAGGAGCTTTTCCAGCTGGATGGCCCCAATCTGGATGGGGTGCCACCTTTGTTTACCTAGAATTCCTTGCAAGTCAAAAATGATCCAGGGTGAGAGGGCAACCGTCAGAATCAATGCAAATGATCAACAGTTGATAGATGATTTCAAGACCTCGACAATTGAGAGTTGTGAGGTTGAAGGATGTTGTTTCTCAAAGTAGAGAAGTCAGAAAAAGTCAGAGGGGATTTGGACCGTTGGTGCTAAAGCAGTTCTGAATCGTCGATCTGGCCCCATTGATCTGACGCGAGAAAATTTTGGGAACTCGGCTATCAGGAGTCCGACGCATGAAAGCAGTTATTTCCCAAAGTCATGAAATGCGAAATCGCAATAAGCGAGAGCAGATCAAGATCGTTTGTACCAGAAGAGATCTGGACCGTTGATCCGGTCCAATGGATCTGACACGAGAAAATTTCGGGATCTCGGTTATCGAGAGTCTAAAGCATGAAGGCAGCTATTTCCCAAAGTCGCGAAATGTGAAATCACGATAAGCGAGAACAGATCAGGACCGTTGGTACTAGAAGAGATTTGGACCGTCGATTTGGTTCCATGGATCTGATGTGAGGAAATTTTGGGATCTCGGCTATCGAGAGTCCAAAGCATGACGATAGCTATTTCCCAAAGTCGCGAAATTGCGAAATGCGAAATCACAATAAGTAAGAATAGATTAGGACCATTGGTATCATAAGTGATATAGACCGTCGATCTGGTCCCATGGATCTGACGCAAAAAAATATCAGGATCTCGGCTATCGGGAGTCCAAAGCTTGAAGGCAACTATCTCCCAAAGTTGTGAAATGTGAAATCGCGAAAAGAGAGAACAGATCAGGGCCGTTGGTACTAGAAGAGATCTGGATCATCGATCTGTTCCCATTGAACTGGCGTGAGAAAATTTCGGGAACTCGGATATCGGGAGTCCACAACATGGAGGAAGATGTCTACCCAAGCCGCAAAGTCGCGAAACGCGAAATCATGAAATGCGAGAGAAGATATGGACCGTTGATCCCGAGGAAATCTGGACCGTCAATCTAGTCTTGAAGAACTCACTGATTGCATTTTGGTGTAAGAAGATAGATTGTAGATCCTTTTTGTAAGCTTTCAGTTGGAATTAATATAAGTATCCACTTTTTATTCAAAAAAATAAATACAAGTAGAAATTAGATGATATACATTTTATCTTAGTTATTTTAAATATTAAAGCATTAGATTTTTCTTGTAAATGAAGTTTATAATAATACCCTTAAATATTGAGTTTTTTTTTTTTTTTTTATGGATATAATGCTTAATATATTTGATACTTTTATTTCTTTTTTTTTTCGGAATTTTTTTTTAAATCTCTTCATCTTTTATATATATACTCTTTAAAATGTGATTATTTATTTTATCTTAGTTATTTTAAATATTAAAGCATTATATTTTTCTTATAAATGAATTTTATAATAACACCCTCAAATATTGAGTTTATTATGGATATCATGTTTAATAGGTAACTTTCCAATACATATAGCTTAAATGTCATTATAATAAACTCATTATAAGTTTTATTTATGTCATTTATAAAAAATAAACAAAGTGAAAAAGATAATAACAATCATTCCTCACAAACATCCAAATTAAATTCAATTAATTATTTTTATTTATTATAAATATCAGATTTAATATATTTAATATAAAAAAGATAAAAATATTATATAAAATTCACAACACAGGAATGATAATTGAACTTATAATATTCTTTGGTCTATACTGACTCAGTGAATTCTCAATGGAAGTACTCACTAAATTCTCAATTAAAATGGATCTACACTATTTATACACTCAATTAAAATGAATCTACACTGTTTATTTCATTTATAGGCATCGTTTACTCTACACTGTTTTATTTATAGGCATCCTTATGTGAACGAGCCACAATCAGCAAAGACAACTGGTCTACTTTGTTTTGCTGCTTCTTCTGAGATTGCCCAAACACAAAATCGATTTAAATTCTGGAACAGTGAACAATACAGTAGAGAAAACCTTCGTTGAGTTGGATCTTCAATATGCCTTCTGACCTTCATAATTGCCAGGGGGATCGTAGTTGCACGTCATGAAAGTGTCACCGCTGTCGCAGATGACCGTTGCGCAGCCGAGACTCACAGAATTCCTCCACACTATCTGAGAGTAGTGTCCGCAGTTCTCAATATTGTCGCATGAATGCGTTCGATAGTTGAAGGAACGGTTCTCGCTGATCCAATCGGCGGCTGCATCCTCTGGTTCCCAGCTATTTCCACCACCCCAGAAGATATTTTCGCCGTATGGGCCATCAGAGTGCTGCAAAGCGCAGTCTCCTTTTCTCTGATCGGCATATGCCTGGGCGTAGCTGGCAACTGTGTGATTCCACACAAGTGGAGGAA
>ML806687.1:192726-217151 GCA_009831015.1 Picea engelmannii
TATAATTTTATTTGAAGGATGATTAATCAGACTCTACAAAAGAATATGAATCCGAAGAAGAAGATCCTCATACTCCTTTATTGATGAGATCGGTTCAGGAAAGAAGGAAATTGGAAAGGTATACTCCACTTGATTTCCATTAATTTTTTTTTTTGTTTATTAGTGATGATGGTCTTAGAAATGTTAAGGAGGAAGTGGATTGAGACAATGGAAAACTATGGAAAAAGGACATGGTAGAAGAAATGGAAGCCTTGGAAAACAACGAGGCTTGGGATCTAGTGGATGTTAGGACCACACAATGTACCTTTTTGCCCATACCTTTTGCCACTATTACACTCTTGATCACTCACATTTAAACTCATATTATCACTTTATCCTATCTTTCCAAAGGTATATAAAGTCTCTTCTCTTTACTATATGTTTAATCTGTTTTTCATATAATTTCACATCACTCTCGTACTTAACCATTGATTAGAAATGTATAAGTGCTGAAACAGTTCAAACTGCAGATTAGCATTTGAGGCCTGTTGCTGAAACAACAATTCACAGAAGTTGATACATAGTCCATGGTTGACGATGTTGAAACACAAAATCTGTTACACAGTCCATGGTCACGATGCTGAAACACAGAGGAAGCTGTTACACAGTCCATGGTCGACGATGCTCAAACAAAGAAGTTGTTACACAGTCCATGGTCGACGATGCTGAAACACAGAAGCTATTACACAGTTCATAATCAATGATGTTGAGGAAGATGTTACACAGTCCATGGTCACGATGCTGAAACACAGAGGAAGATGTTACACAGTCCATGACCGACGATGCTGAAACACAGAGGAAGTCGTTACACAGTCCGCGGTCAACAACAACTCACACAAATTGACCACAACAGCTGCACCATGAGACAAGAATCAACCATCGCTGCTACCTAAGAAGTCTTGAACAGTCAAAGCGCAAATCCCGTGGCTGAAACAACCCACAATTTGCAATGTCGAAACAACATGCAACAACAACAACAAGAAAGAATTGTTAGTCCAGTCGTAACAACAACACCTCATTCAACACTTGTAATAGCATTCTGTTGTGGGAGACTAGGACATCCTATTCCGGTTTAGAAAGTCGATCCGACTAAGAATAGGACTCAGATATACATCTGTAATTTTTGATCAATTGTATCGAAGGGATTCCCTCTTTAAATAAGAGGAAATCATCATTCGAAAGGATATCTCCAGTTTTTGTACTAAGAAAGTTTCACAGAGAAGGACATACTTCATTTTCAGATTGTAATATGATACATTGATAGATGAATAAAAGACTGTTTTAGGCATCCTTCTCTAGTCTCTTCGTCTCAGGGGAATATTGTGAGAAGGGAGGGCCCACCTTCTTCACAAGATTCACCCGTTAGTTTTATAGTGTGTTAGTGTGATTTCTATTTATGCCTTGATTAATTTATGTTTTGTTGAAACACTACTTTAATGAATTCTACGTTGTTGAAACACTACTGAACTCTGTCTTACTGAACATTACATTGTTTTCATGTGGTTCATGCTTGGGTAATTGTTAATTATTTTAGTTGGCGATCCCATGTGATGAATTTGAGGGAGTGTGTTAATCGGAGACTGGTGTTGAAGGTTCCTACTTAAGGGAAGAAATTAGGGTCCCGTTCTCTGTTAGAAGTAGTTAGCTTTCAATTATTTTCATGAGTTTGTTAATCAGAGACTGGTGCTGAAGGTTCCTGCTTAAGGGAAGGAATTAGGGTCCTGTTCTCTGTTAGAAGTAATTATCTTTCAATTATTTTCATGAGTGTGTTAATCAGAGACCGGTGCTGAAGGTTCCTGCTTAAGGGAAGGAATTAGGGTCCTGTTCTCTTTTAGAAGTAGTTAGCTTTCAATTATTTTCATGAGTGTGTTAATCAGAGACTGGTGCTGAAGGTTCCTTCTTAAGGGAAGGAATTAGGGTCCTGTTCTCTGTTAGAAGTAGTTCGCTTTCAATTATTTTTATGAGTGTGTTAATTAGAGACTGGTGCTGAAGGTTCATGCTTAAGGGAAGGAATTAGGGTCATGTTCTCTATTAGAAGTAGTTAGCTTTCAATTATTTTCATGAGTGTGTTAATCAGAGATTGGTGTTGAAGGTTCCTGCTTAAGGGAAGGAATTAGGGTCATGTTCTATGATAGAAGTAGTTAGCTTTTAATTATTTTCATGAGTGTGCTAATCAGAGACTAGTGCTGAAGGTTCCTGCTTAAAGGAAGGAATTAGGGTCCTGTTCTCTGTTATAATAGTTAGCCTTCAATGCATTAATGAGTTCATGAAAGTGTGTTAATCAGAAAAAAAGTACTGAAGTTCCTGCTTCGGAATAGGGTCTTGTTCTCTGGTTACAGAATAGTTGTTCTTTCCTGTTGCAGTTGTTATTTTAATGTAATCTAGGATTCTTTAAATTAATCATCTCTTTAAGCTCTGTAATAAGTAGGTTTCTTTTCTGTAATTCCAGTTAGAAATTCAGTTCATTCAAGGCAAGTGTGATTAATATAGATTCCTTTACTACAACTCTAGGTTGCTTTTGGAATTGTGCATATATAGTGCGTGGTTACCTTTGAAATAACAGACTTCCCTGGGTTGACAATTTATGAGGCACTTGATTGTTTAAATTAATTAAGAAATTATAGTGACCAACATTTTGGCGCCGTTGTCGGGGAAGGTAATTTTAGATTTCAAAAGCACTTATGATTTTTTAGATACAAATATTGCATGAAACGACATGGAGACCCCAAAGATTATGACCCTACAGGTGGCAAGGGAAAAGGAAAAGGAGGAAGAAAGACTTACATTGACGAGATTATATCAATGTCTGAATCCATTGCTCAACGACCAAACCTTCTGAAACAAAAGTCCCATCCTTCATTCCAAGAAAACTTTGAAATAGGGAAAGAAGTTTGGAGTCCTAAGACAGTCCAAAAACCAATAGGAAACATTGAGGACAGAGCAAGCGCAGCAGGGGAGCAGACAAAAGAAAACATGGATGAGTACAATGAAGAATTGCATCACGAAGAATAGGCAGGTCTTGAAGGAGAGGTAAATGATGAAAACTATTTCTCTACATTAGGATTTCCTATTGGCAATATTCCTAGAGGAGTAGCCCCCATGAAAAACATTCCACTCTCAGCACTACCTAATTTTCATGGTTTGTCTTCAGAAGATCCTGATGAATTTCTTTTTGAGTTTGATATATTATGCAGAAGTTATGATTACGTTTCCAATGCTAAAAAATTAAAGCTATTTCCAGCAACACTAAAAGGGAATGCACTAAGATGGTTTATGAGTCTTGGAGGCCATGTAATCACAACATGGGACCAAATGAAACAGAAATTCCTAAACAAATACCAGGACTACTTCCAAACAAGAGAAAAGAGGGAGGAACTATTTAAGATGATGCAGAAAGAGGATGAAAATCTGGAGGACTTTGTAGAAAGGCTACAATACAATCTACAAAGATCCAGTCACCCCAATGTAAGTAAAGAAATTCTTAAAACTATATTATTAAAAGGAGTAAGGGATGACTGTCTAGATATGCTGAACATGATTGGAAAAGGAGATATATCTAAGGAATCATACGATGAAATTGTTAATTTATGCAAAAGATGTTCAAGAGGAGCTTCAAGAAATAGATCAAACAGCAAGGACACCACATTTTCAAGAGTCCAAAAATCATCCACTGGGGGAGCAACAAGAGACAAGATAGGTAATTTACTTGAAGGTTTTAAAACTGAAATGTTAAGCTCTTTTTCCTCACAAATTGACACCTTGCAGATTCAAAAGAAGCAATCAGAAGCAGAAGCAACCCTGTCCATCTTTTGTTCTCAATGTAGATACAAGCACCCATGAAGGGAATGTCCATTAGACAAAAAGACAATATACACCATCTGTGATAAAGATCATGATACCCAACAATGTCCATCTTTACCAGGGATCAAGGCAACATTACAACCAATGGACGAAGAAGCTGAAGTTCTCTATCTCTTGACACAAAGAAGGTAATGGAAACCGCACGGACAAGGTGTGAATCCTAACATGCCATTTGCATATTCTAATCGTTGGAATAATTATCCTTCTTTCAATCAAATGAGTTACCCCCCCTATAATCAAATGCAATACACTAATCAAATGAATTACCCACCCATGCAATAAACTTACCCACCCATGCAACAAACTAACCCACCCTTTGTTGATCCATCAATGTGGACTCCTTGGCCTCCACAACAACAACAACCATATCAGAACCAATGGAATCAAAATTGGAGAGGACAACAACCCCCCTTCCAAAATCAATTACCTCAATCGCAATTCCTACAACCACTCTCCTTACCAGTAGGTACTCTACTAAACAATCAAATGATGAGACCCCAGCTACCTATACAACCTAACCCTAACCCCAATAATAAAGTTGTGCAGTGCATTGATATTTATAACCAGCCTACACTTTCTCTTCTCCCTGCGCAATGCAACGATATTCATTTATGATCTGGGAGAATAGTGGAACCTACCATAGTTGATGTTACCTCTTCTGATAAAGAGGAAACAAAAAGGCATGATGTACCTGAAGAGGAACAATCATCCTCTAACAATGCTGCTGAAACAACAAAACTACCATTCCCAACAACTTTTCTCCTTCTCCCTATTGCCAAAACACTACAGTCCGACAATTCTTCACATTTCCTCATCGACGAAACAACATCGTCCAGCAATTGTTTCGCCCCATTATTTTCTGTTACTGAAACACCACTGTCAACAACCTTTTACCATTTCCCCTATTGTTGAAACACCATTGACAACAAACTTCTCCCCATTGCTGAAACACCATTGTTCAGTAGTTCTTCACATTTCCTCATCGACGAAACAACACCGTCCAGAAATTGTTTCGCCTCGTTTCTCCTGTTGTTGAAACACCATTGTTCAACAATTCTTCACATTTCCTCATCGACGAAAAAACACTATCCAACAATTGTTTCGCCCCGTTCTTTTCTGTTGCTGAAACACCGACTTTTCAACATTATCTGTCAGCAAGCTTTTTGTGCTCTCATACTATAGTTCGTCCTTCCAGTCAACAAATCCTTGATACAATTCATCTAACAAATCAAAAGTCTCCTCCACAACCACTGTAGAACTATCATGGACAGACATTATATTTTGTTTGCAGCACGAATCAGAAGGTAAGGAGAGGTATGTAAATTTTATGTAATACAATTAAGCTATAGTTAATGAGAAGATTCCAAATCATTATGACCACTTGAGTGCAATCATTATTAGCCGCACTTGACGAGAGGGGAGGACATATCAAACCTTTTATACCATCATTTCACACAAATCCACCACCACCATTCCTATTTTACCATCCTTTCGCGTGCTTTACTACCATTTGCATACCTTCACTCGGAAAACTCACTCTGTGTAGAAGCTGTTACTCAAACTCTTTGAAGATGTATTTTACCAAGTTGGTAGCTATGGGAGGCTCTGTTCTACAGTATGAACCTGCCATAACAGCTCTGTTAGAACTATATCCAGAAGCTTATCAAATTTTCCTGAGGGCAGGATGGCTCGGTTATTTTTAGAGACTCCAAGGGTATGATGAACAATAGGTTCTGCAATTCGCTAAAAACCTTCAGGAAGACCATTCCATTGTTCAAGGGGTCCGAATTTCAGTAACAGAAGAGGATATAGCACAGGTTTCGAGTCTCCCCACCAATGGAATTCGCATGTTCAGCCGTAAACATATCATTCGAAATGCCCAACAGAACTTCTTCCTTCCAGAAGAACAAATTGAATTCAAAGGTCGGGGTGTCCGACACAGCTTGTTGCCGCCCCCATGGCTGGAAGTTGCAAAATTCATCAAACACTACCTCACCTGCAAAGGCCGATACCAGGTAGTCTACCAGCACAATTTTCTCCTGTTATCTCATTTACGGCATAATAGATTGGTCAACATCCCTTATTATCTGCTCGGTTGTCTCAAAAACATGTCGCATTACAGTAAAAAGGCTAAATATCCTGCCCTTTCACTCACCCATCACCGTCTCGTCCAACTACTTATTCAAAAGAGTTTTGCCCAGCAAAACCTTCCACTAAACAACCCTCCTATAGACCCCCAAGAAGTTGCTGAAATTCCTGAAAATCTCCAGGAGCAGCAACCGCAAAACCCCACAGACTCTCCAGAAGTACCTAACAACCCGCCTACAGAACCAATCAGTCCAATTAACCCCCCTATCATACCAAGTCTGCCCCACACCTTACCAAAATCATCCACTCCCACCCTTCATATTCTTAGTGATGATTATGAGCCAGATAATTCCCCTTGCCCCATCATTGAGGAAAAAACCCCACGTAAACGAAATAAAATTCCTTTCTTTCTACCCTTCTTAAAAAGAAAACAAACAAGGGCCTCAACAAGGCCAGCCATTATTGCCACTACCCTAGACACCCAACCCATCCGACTAATACCCCGTACACCTCTAACCTCTCAAATGATGGAATCTTTGCCTATTCCACCCACGGGCACTGAAACACAAGAACCAGATGCCCAGGGTGTTGCGACATCATCTGTTTCAAATCAAGTAGCTAAAACAAAAAAACTAGCTACCCATTCCGTAGATGAAACACAAGAGCCAGCTACCCATTCCGTAGCTGAAACACAAGAACCAGCTACCCATTCAGTAGCTGAAACACAAGAACCAGCTACTCATTCAGTGGTTGAAACACAAGAACCAGCTACTGATATTGACACTGAGATATAGGAATCAGAGGTCCACAGTGCTGTAACATTACTCTCCTTACATCAAGAAGCTGAAACACAAGAAGAAGCTGCCAATCCTGTAGTTTCTCCACAAAAACTAGCTAGTGCGACTATGACTGCTACACAAGAAACAGTCACCTCTCAACCAGAACCAACAATGGCCTCTGTCTTAGAATAAAATGAGTTTTTAAAGTCTGAATTGGAGGCCTACAAGCAAGAGCTAGCTATGGCAAAGGAAGCCTATGAGAAGGAGCTTAATTTGTACACTCTAGCTCGCAAAGCGACCATGTCAGAATGAACTACAACAGAAAATCCGTCCCGAGAATATATGTGATGCTAATGTGGGGATATCTACTATCAAGCAGGCTATAAAGTAACTCAGATCCCAATACCAGGAGCTCCCCCTACTCCTTCACCTTTTGTAGTCAAAGAAGAACAACTTGCTGTTACACAAGAACTAGCTATAGTTGTCACACAAGAACCAGCTACAACTGAAACACAAGAACCAACAAGACCTTCCAAGATTAAGACTAAGCCCTGCCATGCAACAAATGACAAATTTGAAACCCCTAATTTTGTCAACAAAGTCGTACAAACAGTACCTATTAGGGAATCTGCCCCTCCCAGCCAGATTAGTATCCACACTTTTGTGGAACAATCTACTTAGACCTTACCTCACCCCACTACTTGCAACGCTGAAACAAAAACTCAGTCGTGGGATGAGCAGGCAGTAATACAGAGATGGAAGAACGAGTATGCTGCTACACAGGTCAAAAACCTGTAAGAGAACAGACAAATCTGGATAAATCATACCTACTCAAATTGGGAAGCTTTAGAGAAGACACGCCAGGAAGCTCGTTCCCTTAAGAAATAGAACAAAGAGTTGAAAGGAAGATTGGCCCTGGTATTTGACTTGGCACAAAATCTATTGGCCACAAGAAAACCATCTTACAATTACTCCTTATTCCTTATGGAATGACTTACATGGTTTCAGATCAAATCAATCACAGAAGGCAGAACCCATGCAGTACTACACCCAACAGATTTTGTCAAAACCTTTGCAGAAGCCTCTACTAGGGATCAACACCTCCTCTGTGAGGCATACTTTCATAACGAGGCCATCCCCAAGAATAGGAAGCTGAACCTTAACCCTCTTGTTGGGGACATCCAGATTCGGGCATTCACCTCCTTCTCCACAATCAGATTTTATGGCAGGATGACTTCCTGGCTGCCAAGCACAATGAAGACAATTGCCTTCTCTGGATAAGACGAGAACCACAGAATGCAGCCACCTTTGTCACAAAATATTATCAGTTCTTAAAGAAACTTGGTATGATTGAACATGTTCAACAGCTACAATCAACAGTGCTTCAGGATTGTCATCACTTCATCAGATCCATAGAGATTGTTGCCCTCCAGGAAAATAACTTGTTTTGGAAGAAATCCACTGAGAAAAGACAGGAACACAATCCTTTTAGCCCCACTAATCTCGAGGTAGCAATCTCCAGGGTACCTAACTACATCCAGTCTGTTCAACAATGTGCTGAAAGCTGGATAGGGTACCGGTTTTATTTTCCTATCCTCTGGTTTCCAATAGAAAGATATCAAATCCATTATAAGCTTCCTAAGAAGATAGAAAAAATATCTTGGCAAAGGTTACAACGGGTCCAAGGGTTCAGAGCGCCAACAGACATTACCTCCCACAACTACTTCTTCAGTAACTTTCACACTCAGAGTCGGTATTCAGACTCTAATTCTGAGTGAAGTTGCCTGAGGACATGCAACACTTTAAGTTGGGGGGGATGTTAGGACCACACAACGTACCTTTTTTCCCATACTTTTTGCCACTATTACACTCTTGATCACTCACATTTAAACTCATATTATCACTTTATCCTATCTTTCCAAAGGTATATAACGTCTCTTCTCTTTACTATACGTTTAATCTGTTTTGCATATAATTTCACATCACTCTCATACTTAACCATTGATTAGAAATGTATAAGTGTCGAAACAGTTCAAACTGCAGATTAGCATTTGAGGCCTGTTGCTGAAACAACAATTCACAGAAGCTGTTACACAGTCCATGGTTGACGATGTTGAAACACAGAAGCTGTTACATAGTCCATGGTCACGATGCTGAAACACAGAGGAAGTTGTTACACAGTCCATGGTCGACGATGCTGAAACACAGAATCTGTTACGCAGTCCATGGTCGACAATGATGAAACACAGAAGTTGTTACATAGTTCATAATCAATGATGTTGAGGAAGCTGTTACACAGTCCATGGTCACGATGATGAAACACAAAGGAAGTTGTTACACAATCCATGACCGACGATGCTGAAACACAGAGGAAGTCGTTACACAGTCCGCGGTCAACAACAAATCACACAGATTAACCACAACAGCTGCACCGTGAGCCAAGAATCAACCATCGCTACTACCTGATAAATGTTGAACAGTCAAAGCGCAAATCCCATGGCTGAAACAGCCCACGATTTGCGATGCCGAAACAACATGCAATAGCAGCAACAAGAAAGAACTGTTACTCCAGCCGTAACAACAACACCTCATTCAACACTTGTAATAGCATTCTGTTGCAGGAGACTAGGACATCCTATTCCGGTTTAGAAAGTCGATTCGACTAAGAATAGGACTCAGATATACATCTGTAATTTTTGATCAATTGTATCGAAGGGATTCCCTCTTTAAATAAGAGGAAATCATCATTCGAAAGGATATCTCCATTTTTTGTACTAAGAAAGTTTCATAGAGAAGGACGTACTTCATTTTCAGATTGTAATATGATACATTGATAGATGAATAAAAGACTATTTTGAGCATCCTTCTCTAGTATCTTCGTCTCAGGGGAATCTTGTGAGAAGGGAGGGCCCACCTTCTTCACAAGATTCACCCGTTAGTTCTATAGTGTGTTAGTGTGATTTCTGTTTATGCCTTGATTAATTTCTATTTTGCTGAAACACTACTTTAATGAATTCTGCTTTGCTAAAACACTACTGAACTCTGTCTTACTGAATGTTACATTGTTTTCATGTGGTTCATGCTTGGGTAATTGTTAATTATTTTAGTTGGCGATCCCGTGTGATGAATTTGAGGGAGTGTGTTAATCAGAGACTGGTGCTGAAGGTTCCTTCTTAAGGGAAGGAATTAGGGTCCTGTTCTCTGTTAGAAGTAGTTAGCTTTCAATTATTTTCATGAGTGTGTTAATTAGAGACTGGTGCTGAAGGTTCCTGCTTAAGGGAAGAAATTAGGGTCCTATTCTCTGTTAGAAGTAGTTAGCTTTAAATTATTTTCATGAGTGTGTTAATCAAAGACTGGTGTTGAAGGTTCCTGCTTAAGGGAAGGAATTAGGGTCTTGTTCTCTGTTAGAAGTAGTTAGCTTTCAATTATTTTCATGAGTGTGTTAATTAGAGACTGGTGCTAAAGGTTCCTTCTTAAGGGAAGGAATTAGGGTCTTGTTCTCTGTTAGAAGTAGTTAGCTTTCAATTATTTTCATGAGTGTGTTAATCAGAGACTGGTGTTGAAGGTTCCTGCTTAAGGGAAGGAATTAGGGTCCTATTCTCTGTTAGAAGTTGTTAGCTTTCAATTATTTTCATGAGTGTGTTAATCAAAGATTGGTGCTGAAGGTTCCTTCTTAAGGGAAGGAATTAGGGTCTTGTTCTCTGTTAGAAGCAGTTATCTTTCAATTATTTTCATGAGTGTGTTAATCAGAGACTGGTGCTGAAGGTTCCTACTTAAGGGAAGGAATTATGGTCCTGTTCTCTGTTAGAAGTAGTTATCTTTCAATTATTTTCATGAGTGTGTTAATGAGAGACTGGTGCTGAAGGTTCCTGCTTAAGGGAAGGAATTAGGGTCCTGTTCTCTGTTAGAAGTAGTTAGCTTTCAATTGTTTTCATGAGTGTGTTAATCAAAGACTGGTGTTGACGGTTACTGCTTAAGGGAAGGAATTAGGGTCCTATTCTCTGTTAGAAGTAGTTAGCTTTCAATTATTTTCATGAGTGTGTTAATCAGAGACTGGTGTTGAAGGTTCCTGCTTAAGGGAAGGAATTCGGGTCATGTTATCTGATAGAAGTAGTTATCTTTTAATTATTTTCATGAGTGTGCTAATCATAGACCTGTGCTGAAGGTTCCTGCTTAAAGGAAGGAATTAGGGTCCTGTTCTCTGTTAGAATAGTTAGCCTTCAATGCATTAATGAGTTCATGAAAGTGTGTTAATCAGAAACAAAGTACTGAAGTTCCTACTTGGGAATAGGGTCATGTTCTCTGGTTACAGAATAGTTATTCTTTCCAGTTGTAGTTGTTATTTTAATGTAATACATGATTCTTTAAATTAATAATCTCTTTAAGCTCTACAATAAGTAGGTTTCTTTTCTGTAATTCCAGTTAGAACTTCAGTTCATTCAAGGCAAGTGTGATTAATATAGCTTCCTTTACGACAACTCTAGGTTGTTTTGAAATTGAGCATATATAGTGCGTGGTTACCTTTGAAATAGCAGACTTCCTTGGGTTGACAATTTATGTAGCACTTGATTGTTTAAATTAATTAAGCAATTATAGTGAGCAACAATGGAATTGCCAACTGGAAGAAATCCCATTGAAAAAAAATGGGTGTTTAAGAATAAGTTGAATGCAGAAGAAAAAATGCAGAAACAAAAAAAATGGTTAGTAGAAAAAGGTTATTTCCAGGTAGAGGGAATTGACTTTGGTAAAAAAATTTCTCTTGTTTCCAAATTAAATTCTATTATATTTATTTTATCTGTCACTGTTGTGTTTGATTTTGAAGTAGAACAGATGGATGTGAAGAAAACATTCCTACACGGGGATTTGGAAGAAGAAATATACATGAAACATCCAAAAATCTTTGCTATGAAGGAAAATAAAGAGTCAATATGAAAGTTAAAAATGTCCCTTTATGGGTTAAAGAAATCACCAAGGATGTGGTATCAAAAATTTTATACTTATGTGTTGGGACTTCGCTACATAAGGATAAAAGTGGATCACTCTATGTATTTCAAATTAATTGGTGATAATATTATTTCTTTGGTTTTGTGTGTGGATGATATGTGGTTTATAGGAAGAAACAAGGAGATTATCTAGGATGTGAAAAATCAGTTTTCCTATAAATCTGACATGAAGGATCTTGGTGCTACAATTTTCATTTTTGCAATGGAAATTAAAAGAGATAGGGAAAACAAGAAATTCTAGTTAAATCAAAGGAAATATCTCAAAACAATATTTCATAGGTTTAATATGTAGGAATGTAAACTAGTTAGGGTTCCTATTCCTATAGGTGTAAATTTATCTATGATTCGGTGTCCCAAGGAACAAGAAGAGGAAGAGGACATGTCATGTGTTCGATATGATAATGTGGTTGGTATTTTGATGTATGCAATTGATTGTAATAGACTGAACATTGCACATGCAATGGGAGTTTTGAGCATGCATATGTCAAAACCAAGGAAGGAGCATTGGAAAACAATAAAGAGGGTTTTTGATGCATCCCCCCTTCCCTCCTTAGGATTATGTGACCTTTCAGTCAAGGATATTTAAACACATTGAACCGAATTATCACTTTGGGCCTTCAATAGACCCAAAAACAACGAAACACATGTCCCTTTAATGTTACTTGTAGGTTCAAATTACCTGCACCCTTTCTTTCTGGTGCTTCTGGAAACACCAATTTGTGAGTATTGGCTCTCACGCTAGACTCCTTCTCAAATGTGACCATGGGATATGACTGCAGGTCAACTCCCTTCGCAACTTTGGCTTCGACAATTTTACGACCTCCACCCTTTTATCCTTTTGAAACACTTTCTACTGAAATACACAGTTCTTTTCCACATGTCCTCTTGGATATGGAGGTCTAGCTATACCTCGGCCTTCATGACTTTGCAAATATTCTTCTCACTCCACACAATCTTTGAAAACCCACTTCCCAAATTCTCCAGTCTGCTGCAATAGATCTCCTCGCATCCAACGACTAGGATCACTTTGCAACTTCGGTGACCTCACTCTTACAACACTTCTACACCTCTGAACCACAAAGTTTCGATAGGCTTCTACAGATATCCTCTATGCATTTCTCCTAGATCTGACAATCTACAATGATCTCTCTCCCTTCTAGATGGATCTTACTCGTTGATTTAGAGAATCTTCAACAGGCTCCACTCTATTGAAGGATTCTCGTCTCTCTCCCTCCTGAACTTGTTCTACCTTCGATCTTTTTCTTCTTACAGAATTTATGTTCGACACTTAGCCAAAACTTACCCTATGTATGCCTTGCAACAGGATTTCCTCCACAACTTCGATTATTGTGGATGACTGCACACACCTTGCGATAGTTCCTTGCACCCTTTTTCAAACAAACTTACGCTACTCCTCATGAGTTTGCAAGTCAAAAGACTCTATCATGCACTCCTTGTAGACAATAGGCACTATCTGTGCATAAAGATTCAAGTTATCTCCCTTGGACTTGTTCCTCCTTAACACTCTAGACTTCTCATAATGATTCCTTCGATACTTAACCAAGTATCGAACCTACGCACCCCTTACGACCAACTTTGTTTAATTTAACTCTTGAAGGGTGGTTGTGCACTCCTTTCAACAATCCTTGTATAGCCCAAGTGTTCCTCCTAGACTTCTGAGTCAAAACAAACCCTGTGAATGCACACCTTGTAGCCACTTATGCACTCTTTGCATACAAAATTTTCACGTTATCTCTTCTGATCTCCTGAGTCGAAATAGACTCTATTAATGCACACCTTTCATACACTATGCACTCCTTGCACTTTCGCGTAGAAGAGAAAAAATTGAAACTTATCTAAAACCTCGCAGATTCATACATTCAACCATGTAAATGCATTCTTAGCATAAGAACAAGAAATAACATAAAATTGCAAATAACATAAATCCTACCATTCATTCATTCAGATAGACACATCAACACCAAACATTTGGAACAATGCTCCTATGTTATATTAATTCAACTGTTATATCCATGGGTTCATGCAATGCTTCTCAACAACTCTACAACTCTCATCTACAATGGAAACAACTATCAACCTTCAGTTACAACTAACTGCAACAACCTCTTTCAGGAAACAATACATTTAGTTATACAACACAAGCTCATTGAGATTTCCCTCCAATATACCTTAGTGTTATCCAATCAAAATAAAATCATTCAACTACTAAGGATTTATTACAATAAATGTTTGTGACAGACTTATAAGATCAAACACATTGAATATGTACTGCAAACAACCTCATTAAAAGAAAATACATTCCCCAATGATCTTATGTGATCGTTCAGCTCTAAAACATTAAATGTGTTCATAAATTACAATATTGTCTGATGTTTGCATGATGATGCAGGAGCATCTACAACTTCATCAAGCGAGCCAACGTGGAGGAAAGAGAAGAACAACTGGACAACACCAGCGCATACATTTTTGAATCACTTTGAAAAATTTTGCGCCGCCGCTTAACTTAAGGCATTCAAAGTTGAGCGCACTTGTATTGTATTATAGATAGGAAGGCATTAAATGGTTTTAATGCTGTTAGATAGGATTAGCTGTAGATTAGAGAGTTTTACTTCCAGGAGGGAAAACGAATATAGGCACCCTCCTTGTATAATTGAGATTATTATTCAGCATTAGCATAGAGGAGCAAAGGAGAGAAAATCAGAGAACTGGTGAAGAATCCCCATGTACAGATATTGAATTAATAGTAAAGGTTTGATTCAATTTCATGGCTGTGATCATTTTCTGTGTGTTGTTGATATTATGTTGTTGCATATTTGCTTCTTGTTTTTCCTATTGTCTATATGTTGCATATGTGATTGCATGGCAGGTTCGAAATCTGAGGGATTGAGAGATTGAGTTTAAATCGTTTCTCTGTCTAAGCTAGGAGATTCCTGCATAGAGTGCAGTGGAGTACCTCCGCATAGAGTGCGTTGAGGAGGCTGGATAGTTAAACCCTCATCTTTGTTCACACAGAAGTTGTGCTGAGTTATTCGAACTGTGCAGGTGAAGTGCAGGTCGAGTTGAAGTCTCAGAGGCAAGCCTAGGAAGATAAGGACAGGAGATCCGTGGTTAAATTCCATAGACTTGTTTATTTTCTGTGTGCTGTTGGCATTATGCCTTTGCATATTTGCTTCTTGTTACGTATTTCTTTCATATGCTGCATATGTAATTTTATGGAAGAATTGAAACCAGAGTGATTCTGAGTGAAAAGTTGGTGAAAGCTCAGGAGGAAGAGTTCCTTACAAGTGTTTTGGAATAGACCCAGGAGAAGCCTGAACAGGAGAAGCTTCGAAGCAGGAGAACTCTTCAAGAGGAAGAGAATCGACGACTTGAACTCTTGAGAAAGAGTTAACCTCCAAGTGCAAGTGGAACTCATTTTCCATCGCATTTCGGCATATCGGGGTTGGCGAGTGCAAGAATTGTATGCACGTTAAGATTGCGAATAGCGATTTCTCGATTCCGTGGGAGCCGTCGATCGTTGGAGGGATAGGTGGCACGAATCTGAGAATCGGGGTTTTCGGCGTTCGGGGTTTCCAATAGCAGGGAACTTTGTGTCGAGGATTCTTGATCCGCGAAATCCTGAAGGTGATGTGGCAGAGTGGGGCCCCGGAAGATAGGATAGCCTAGGTGGCGGTTGATCGAGAATCGGCACTTCGGGGATTGGGGTTTTGAAAATCATGTTGTTGACATCGCGAGTGGCGATATCCCTATCCGTTGACTGTTGACCATCGACATTCGGGATTCGGAGTTTGGAGTTGCACGAGGAGTGCGCGTATAGTTCACGATACCACCAAACCTGATTTCCCAAAGTAACGAAACGGGAAATCAGCAGAGAGTCCTGTGGGTGACGAAAAGTCTCGACACGGGATTTGAAGGGTGTTACAACTCTTCGGGCCGTGGGAAATAAGGTCCTGGTGAGAGCGGTCGTGCCGGCGAGGGTGTGCCTTGCGTCAGAGTGGTATCAGAGCCTGAAGATCTTGTCTGTATATTTCAGGTAGGAGGAGTGAAAGAGGAAAGGAAATCACTCTGATACTCACGACTTACGTCAGAGTGGTATCAAAGCTGGAAGTGGAGCTCTCTTTGTTCAGGTAGCAGAGAGAAGAAGATACACCATGCCGCCCAGAAGAGAGAGGCAATCTCCTGATCGTGAGGACAGGGATGCCCGGAGAAGGGGTAGGCCAGCAGGAAATGCTGAAATAGAGCAAGAGATGAGAGACCTCCGAGCCAGACTTGAAGAAATGGAGACCACCCAGAGGCATGGTGTTGGTGCAGCAGAGTTCAGTGATCCCAAGATTGAAGAGGAAGCTGGACACGATGCCGAGGAGGTCACAGCAGAAGATGCCTCGAAAGAAAGGTTGATTAGAGCCATTTCGAGGATGAGCTCGAAGATGAAGATGGACATTCCCATCTATGAGGGAAGTCTAAATGTAGAGGAATTGTTGGATTGGATGCGAGCATTGGATACCTACTTCGACTATGAATATATCGAGGAGGACAAGAAAATAAGGTATGATGTTACCAAGCTAAAGGGACACGCAGCCTTATGGTGGGACGAGCTGCAGGCAGACAAGCGTTCCAAAGGCAAACAGAAGATCAAGAGCTGGGATAGGATGATCGCTAAGATGAAGGCGAAGTTCATTCCGAGAGACTATCAGATCACTCTGTTCAAGCACATGTAGAACCTGAGACAGAAGCTGATGATGGTGAGAGAATACACCGAAGAATTCTACAGGCTCAATATCAAAGATGGCCATCGGGAAAGCGATGATGAAAAGGTGGCGAGATACCTGAATGGTCTTAGGTATGACATTCAGGATGAATTGAGCATGGTCACCATCCGGACGGTTGAGGATGCATACCAGATGGCTCTGAAGGCCGAAGAGAAGCTGAGCCACAAGAAGGGACAGCGAGGGAGAGGCAGGAGCCAGCCCAGGGGTAAGGCGATTGCCCAAGAAAGAACTCAAAAGCCTCAAGGAAAAGCTGAAAAAGGGGGAACCTCATAGTAGAGGCAACAATATGCTGAGCTGATGACGCAACATACTGAGCCGGGTGGCGGATATGCTGACGCCAATGTAATTCCTCGTACCCGAGGTAGAGGAAGAGGTCGTGGAGGAGTTATCACATGTTTCATGTGTGGGAAAGATGGTCACAAAGCCGTTGACTGTCTAGACAGGAAAATGGACAAAGGAACAACTCACGTCGCTGAGGCGCAGAGGCGAGACGTAGGGGATGAAAACACTGGAAGTGGGGAGTCACTGACAGTGCACAAGGCTCTCTTGAAACCTGAGAGAGAGGTGGATAGCTCAGCGCAAAGATGCAGACTGTTCTGGACGACTTGCAAAACCAAGGGCTGGAAATGCAAGGTCATAGTGGACAGCGGAAGCACCAATAATCTCATCTTGACCGATATGGTGGAGAAGCTGGAGCTGAAAATGAACAAACACCCGAGTCCATATAAAGTGACATGGCTGCAGAAAGGACACCAGGTATGTGTTACAAGGAAATGCTTGGTCAATTTTAAAATGGGTGAATATAAGGATGAAATCCTGTGTGATGTCATTCCCATGGATGTTTGTCATGTTTTATTGGGGAGACCTTGGCAGTATGACCGACATGTTGTTCATGATGGGAGAATGAACACATACACCTTGGAGAAGGATGGGAGATCACATACCTTACATCCGGTAAAGGATAAGGAAGTGAAGCCGGAAGTGAGCAGTACCATACTTCTCATGAGTGGGAAGGAACTTCTCACAGAGCTGGAGAAAGATGAGGATCCACAATTCTTTGTTGTCAAGAAGCTGAGAATTGTCCTGACAAGCACAAGAGTGGACGACTTGCCAGAAGAAATTCAGGAACTACTTGGAGAGTTCGTTGATATCATCGTGGACGAACTACCTCGTTCGTTGCCACCAATGAGGAGTGTGAGTCACCACATTGACCTCATACCCGAAGAAAGTGTACCGAATAAGGCAACGTATAGGTTGACACCTCAGGAGAACGAGGAAGTCAAAAGGTAGGTACAGGATATGCAGGATAAAGGACTGGTCAGAGAGAGTCTTAGTCCATGTGTCGTTCCGACAGTGCTGAGTCCAAAGAAGGATGGAGGCTGGAGGATGTGTACAGACTCCAGGGAGATTAATAAAATTACCATCAGATACAGGTTTCCACTATTGAGAATGGATGATCTGATGGATTTCCTGAGTGGGGCAAATTACTTTTCCAAAATAGATCTCAAGAGCGGATATCATCAGATCCGGATGAGAGAGGGAGATGAATGGAAGATGACATTCAAGACAAACGAGGGTTTGTACGAATGGTTGGTCATGCCGTTTGGGTTGACAAATGCGCCTAGCACTTTTATGTGGCTGATGAATGAAGTCCTGCAGGAATTCATTGGCAAATTTGTGGTCGTATACCTGGACGACATACTGATTTTCAGCAAGAGCAAGGTTGAACACCTGAGGCATTTGGCCATTGTGATGAGAAGACTATATCAAGAGAAGTTGTTGATCAATTTGAAGAAGTGTTCCTTCATGCAGACAAAACTCATTTATTTGGGTTTTGTAATCTCGGCAAATGAGTTGAAGATGGATCCTGAGAAGGTTGAAGTAATCAGGAATTGGCCATCGCCGAGGAATGTTTTTGAGGTAAGGAGCTTTCATGGACTGTCTAGCTTCTACCGAAAGTTCATTCGAAATTTCAGTGGATCAATGCAACAATGATGGATACTGTGAAAAAGCGACATAAGGTTTTCCATTGGACCGCAGAGGCTGAAAGGAGCTTCAATTTGTTGAAGTGATAGATTACTGAGCAGCCAATTCTGGTGCTGCCGGATTTTCAGAAAACCTTCCAGGTGAAGTGTGATGCTAGTGGATATGCTATTGGAGGGGTTTTGAGTCAGGATGACCGACCTGTAGCATATTATAGCGAAAAGATGGATGATGCGAAGCTGAAGTACTCCACGTACGATAAAGAGTTCTATGCCATCATTTAGGCCTTAAAGAAGGGGAGGCATTATCTCATACCCAAGGAATTTGTCCTGTACAACGACAACCATGCATTGCAGTTCGTGAGCCAGCAAGAGAAGTTGAATCAGAAGCATGTGAAGTGGGTAGAGTACATGCAGAATTTTACATTTGTGATAAAGCACATTTCGGGGACTGCGAACAAGGTGGCTGACGCCTTGAGCAGAAAATGTTTGACGTTGCAGGAGTTTAGAGTCAATACTTTGGGTTTTGAAAATCTGAAAGATATGTATGCAGGTGACACAGACTTTTGTGAGGCATATGAGGCAGCCGAGAACCCAGTTCTCAGGGATAGGAGTCCGTGGATTGACTACCTGATCCAGGATGGATTGTTGTTTAAAGGCAATCAACTGTGCATTCCAGATTGCTCTATGAGAGAGAATTTGGTGAAGGAGAAGCACAGTGGGGGCTTAGCAGGTCACTTTGGACACGATAAGACCTTCGCCAAGTTGGGTGAATCTTATTATTGGCCTAGCATGCTCATTGATGTAAAGCAATTTGTTGACAGGTGCCAGATATGTCAACATGCAAAAGGCCGAAAGCAGAACACAGGGTTCTATCAACCATTGCCCATACCCGAGAGGCCATGGGAAGCCATCAGTATGGATTTTGTGTTGGGTTTACTGAGAAGTCAACGAGGATTTGATTCCATCTTTGTGGTGGTGGACAGGTTTTCGAAGATGGCACATTTCATTCCGTGTCATAAAATCAGCGATGCAACCCACATCGCCAATTTATTTTTCAAAGAGATTGTGCGACTGCATGGATTGCCGAGAAGCATAGTCTCAGATCGGGATACCAAATTCATAGGTCATTTTTGGAGGATGCTATGGAAGAAGCTAGGGACTGACCTGGCATTCAGTTCTACTTACCATCCGCAGACTGATGGGCAGACTGAAGTATTCAACATAAGCTTGGGGAATCTGTTGAGAAGCCTGGTGACTGAGCATCACAGCAGTTGGGATTAGATCCTACCACAGGCAGAGTTTGCGTACAACGATTCTGTGAATCGGAGTACAGGTAAGAGCCCATTTCAAATTTTGTATGGGATACATCCGCGAGGAGTACCTGAGCTCAGGGAGTCAGAACAGGCTGAAACTAGCAGCGCGAGAGCTGAGGAATTTGCTGAGGCGATGCAAGAAATTCACACAGAAGTAAAAAAACGACTGATGAAGGCGAACCAGGAGTATAAGTGCAGAGCCTATCAGAGGAAAAGACAACTTCAGTTTGAAGTTGGAGACATGGTTCTAGTGCACGTGAGGAAGGAAAGGTTCCCAAGAGGGACGTATAACAAGCTCAAGATGAAGAAAATCTGGCCATGCAGAGTCCTGAGGAAGTTTGGTGAGAATGCATATGAGCTTGAGTTGCCAGAGGGCATCGGGATATCTCCGATTTTCAATATTTCGGACTTATACCCATACATGACTGATACAGCACACACTGGAACCAAGGAACCAATGGTCCAGTGGCAGAACAAATTTCCAGTTGCACAGAAACTGCAGATGGAGTGCATACTGGATAAACGAGTTGGAAAGAAGACTAGGAGGAAATAATATTTTGAGTACTTGGTGAAATGGAAGAATCACCTAGTGGAGGATGCCAGTTGGGAAACAGAGACATAAATTCAAAAGCATGGGCAGACTGTGCAGGAGCTCATGGACAGGAGCCCATGAAATCTTTTGAGCCGAGGAGTATGATGCAAGAGCATCTACGACTTCATCAAGCAAGCCAGCGTGGAGGAAAGAGAAGAACAGCTGGACGACACCAACGCATACATTTTTGAATCACTTTGAAGATTTTTGCGCCGCCGCTTAACTAAAGGCATTCAAAGCTGAGCGCACTTGTATTGTATTATAGATAGGAAGGCATTAAATGGTTTTAATGTTGTTAGATAGGATTAGCTGTAGATTAGACAGTTTTACTTCCAGGAGGGAAAACGAATATAGGCACCCTCCTTGTATAATTGAGATTATTATTCAGCATTAGCATAGAGGAGCAAAGAAGAGCAACTCAGAGAACTGGTGAAGAATCCCCATGTACAGATATTGAATTAATAGTAAAGGTTTGATTCAATTTCATGGCTGTGATCATTTTCTGTGTGTTGTTGATATTATGCTGTTGCATATTTGCTTCTTGTTTTGCCTATTGTCTATATGTTGCATATGTGATTGCATGGCAGGTTCGAAATCTGAGGGATTGAGAGATTGAGTTTAAATCGTTTCTCTGTCTAAGCTGGGAGATTCCTGCATAGAGTGCAATGGAGTACCTCCGCATAGAGTGCGTTGAGGAGGCTGGACAGTTAAACCCTCATCTTTGTTCACGCAGAAGTCGTGCTGAGTTATTCGAACCGTGCAGGTGAAGTGCAGGTCGAGTTGAAGTCTCAGAGGCAAGCCTAGGAAGATAAGGACAGGAGAGTCGTGGTTAAATTCCATGGACTTGTTTATTTTCTGTGTGTTGTTGGCATTATGCCTTTGCATATTTGCTTCTTGTTACGTATTTCTTTCATATGCTGCATATGTAATTTTATGGAAGAATTGAAACCAGAGTGATTCTGAGTGGAAAGTTGGTGAAAGCTCAGGAGGGAGAGTTCCTTACAAGTGTTGTGGAACAGACCCAGGAGAAGCCCGAACAGGAGAAGCTTTGGAGCAGGAGAACTCTTCAAGAGGAAGAGAATCGACGACTTGAACTCTTGAGAAAGAGTTAACCTCCAAGCGCAAGTGGAACTCATTTGCCATCGCATTTCGGCATATCGGGGTTGGTGAGTGCAAGAGTTGTATGCACATTAAGATCGTGAATAGCGATTTCCCGATTCTGTGGGAGCCGTCGATCATTGGAGGGACAGGTGGCATGAATCCGAGAATCGGGGTTTTCGGCGTTCGGGGTTTCCAACAACAGGGAACTTTGTGTCGAGGATTCGCGATCCATGAAATCCTGAAGGTGACGTGGCAGAGTGGGGCCCCGGAAGATAGGATAGCCCAGGTGGTGGTTGATCGAGAATCAACACTTCAGGGATCGAGGTTTTGAAAAGCATGATGTTGACATCATGAGTGGCGATATACCGATCCGTTGACCGTTGACCATCGACATTCGGGATTCAGAGTTTGGAGTTGCACGAGGAGTGCGTGTATAGTTCGCGATATCGCGAAACCCGATTTCCCGAAGTAACGAAACGGGAAATCAGCAGAGAGTCCTGTGGGTGATGAAAAGTCCCGACACAGGATTTGAAGGGTGTTACAACTCTTTGGGCCGTGGGAAAGAAGGTCATGGTGAGAGCGGTTGTGCCAGCGAGGGCAGGTTGTGTCACATGATACGCCTCCTTAATTTCAAAATCATTACTTCAAAATATGTACTAGTGCACTGAGTTGTCTCCCACTCGTCCTTTGTCGACGATGCTCCTGCATCAATTTTTAGGTATTTACATGGCACTACTAGTTATGCATTGTGCTAACAAGGAACACCAGGATTGGATAGAGTGTTGGACATACATGGAATTGTTGATGTAGACTGGGATAAATATGTGGATCATAGAATATCTTCAAGTGTGTATGTGTTTAACTTATTTAGAGGAGAAAAAGATAGTTTGTAGTGGCACTCTCAACTACAAAATATGAATACATGCCATCCACTCATGCAAGAAGGGAAGCAATATGGTTATAGATATTTTTTTCAACTATTGGGTTGGTAGAACAAGATGTAAGGATATATTGTGAAATTTAGAGTGCAAACTTCCCGATGAAGAATCTGACGTATCATTCAAAGACAAAGCACATTGACATTTAGTATAACTTTGTGAGAGACATGGTTGAATAAAAGAAGGTTTTTTTGATGAAGTTGTACACTTTGAATAATATTACATATTCATTAATGAAATCTATGAGAATTGAGAAGTTCTCTTGGTGTAGAGGATCTATGGGAATTGTTTCCTTAGATTGTTAACTATGTAAAGCTGTAATCCCTTGTATGTAAAGAAAAAAACAAGTGGGAGAATGTTGGGTATGTATTATATTCTTTGCATGAATAGAACTAGTTTTTGTGTTGCGTTGAGCTGGTGGGGGGTCATGGGGGGTGGATTCCCCCTATCTGGGGGATTTAGGGGAAGTGCCCCCAAGTTTTGTTTTGGCATTTTTTGTGTCTATTTTTAGTGGTCTTTGGCACATGGTTTTCACCGATGGTTTTATAATTATGGTTAAGGAATTAGGGTTTTTGAATAATCCAGGTCAATGTATTAGGAGTTTTGGATGCCGTAGTATCCTATATGTATTGTATTGTAAACAATGAAGATATGATGAACAACATATTAGAGGTGGGGATCTAAAACAGGTTGTTGGTTTTCCAAGGTAAAATCTATGTGTAATGTGTGTGTTTTCCATCGTATCTTTTCTTTTTATATTAAGAATCTATTTGCAATAACTTATCGTACAAGGTTAAAATCTACAGTTAGAAATCTATAATTTGCAGCAGGTTTTCCTGTACAAGTGGTTGGGAGTCCATTAGGGTGTTAGAGAAAACTTTTTGAGGGATAAGAAACTCACTCACATTTCATTACATATTAATCTAGTTTTTTCATTTGTTTAGAAAATTTTAACAAGCTCTTTACGACTCATTTCATTATCTTGTAGAAGTTTCCTATAACACTATTAGTTTCCTATAAAACTATTTGAAATTATCTTTTTTTCAAGGCGTTGAGTACCTTTTATAAGGTTTTTCTATGCTATATTGATATTTGGTTCTTAACATATGGTATCAAAGCTCAAGGTCTTGGGGTTTCGCTGCTACATTTGAGACACCGTGGAATTTTTGCTATAACTTTTTTTCTACAATGTTTCAGAAGGAACGACTTGTATGATATTTATAATATGGATCAAGGTACATTGGGTTCAAAATTCAGATCCTGAGGCCTTATACTTTCGGAGATACAGCCTGTACAATATAGGGTTCTTGAATCATCCTGAAATGAGTCATTGCGGAATTTTCACTATAAAACATTTTTTGTAACGTTTTAGACCCTGAACTCTAGAGGCCATTTACCAAAATTAGTAATGTATATGTGGTAAAAATTTCAGCTTCTGGGTCATCTTAAATTTTTAGATACACCCTGTGTAAGATAGGGTATCTGACTAATCCTACTGACTAGTCTCAAGAAGGTGTTCCAGGTAAAAAAATCATAAATTCTTCTTAGAGTATCCAAATTAAGTGGGACTGGTTGCATTGGATCGTGGACAGTCTGTAGTATTTTGGGTGTGAGTTTCAAAATTTTATATCAATTATTTTGTGTGGAGAATGCTATACAAATGAGACCTCCTGGAAAGTCCAAAAATCGACAAGTTGTGGGGAATTTACCGTGAATTCCACTTGGCACATACAATTTTGATCAGACCTATGGCATTGGAGAGAAGAAATATCAGAGAACTACATAAAATAAATTTTCATACCTAGAAGGGCCGAAACCTGGGAGATACTACATAAGAAATATTGTCTAGCAGAACCACCTCAAAATCAAGGTTCAAAAGTGACACTTGGCCAACATGCCACCCAAAAAGGGAACTTCTACACCAACTAAGCCTCCA